>JAJMDB010000002.1:383807-480364 GCA_030573315.1 Osmozyma mogii
TTTTTTTTTTTTTTTTTTTTTTTTTCTTATTATTTTTTCCTTTTTCTTTTTCCGGTGGATCTTTGCTCGCTCCTGCAGACCGCGACTGTTTACCAGGTACCTACGCGACTTTCGCCCTCCGCGCACAAAGAGGGCTCAGCTGGCGTCACCTTGTCGGCCTGACAGCCGGCTCTCCGTATTTCTGTATTGTCCGATCGATCAAACTTGGCTACTTGACGTGGGTGAAAACACAAAATACCTCATTTTTGCCTTTTATATATCGGATTGATCCCCGGTCTCCCGGCTGGTGCTTATAAAACAGACGCGTGCATTTCGGGTTTCAATTACGACACTCTTAGTCCATGTATGCTCTAGTAAAAATGCGAAGTGTTGACATCAGTGTCAAGTACATGGGGTTAAGATAGCCCGGCTGTTGCAGCCCTGAGACCTGCTATACACGGTAGACACAGCGGGCGTCTCGGACCGACTACGTGCCGAACTATTGTAAGGACTTCTATTTATTATAGCACCAGTTTCTACTCAGACCAGCCCAACAGCGTCAACTCCGAGCGTATGTCATCCTCCTTTTGGATCTTGCTCACCTGAGTGTCCTCTAGAGGCTCTCCAGAAGCCTGCTTCATCTTCAACGACTCAATGGCCCTGAGTTTCTTCAACAAAGCACGGATCTTCTTCTCTTCGAGAGAAACAACTCCTCCCAACACACCAGCCTCAACTGGCTTCTCGGGCTCCGGCTGCTGCTGCGGCTTTTCTTCAGCAACCTCCTCTTGCTTCTTGTTCTCTCTCTTCTTTCTGTTTCTACTCTGAGTCTTGGACTCAGCCTTTGGTGCTGGTGCACCTGGAACAAGACCAGGGATGTTTCTGCGGGCTCCGTTGCCAGCGGTGCCGATACTACTCTGCATCTCCTTTTGGTACAACGACGTAGATGCAGCAGAAGCACCGGAGTTTCTAGCGTGTGGTGGTCTGTAGGCTCCAGTCTTCTTGACCGTCTGGCCACCGTTGGATGCAGCCTTCTTCGCAAGGTAGTCCTTGGCAGACTGCTGGGGCTCAGGACAAGCCTCTAATTGTCTCAAGCCTGGGTACTTCTGGAGAGGCTGAGGCTTCCACGACACAGTGAACAACTCAGGGTACTCTCTGTAGTAGACCAACTGGCCACTGGCGTGCCACACCTTCAAGCCGTTGTCCACACGCAATCTAGGGGATGTGGTGGCAGTCAAGATGAATCTGCCGCATGGAGACCACTCGCAAACAGACGTGTTGGAGGCCTCGAACGTGCACACCTTGGAGAACTTGTTCTGGCGGTCGTACACATCCACGGTACCCTGCAAGTTACCAAAACCAGCCACGAGAACAAAACGGCCATGGGGAGAATATATAATTGTGTTTCTTGGGGCTGTGGGCAACAGGTGGATGGAGTTGCCTCTGGCGTCGAAAAAGGTGGTTTCAGAGGGCATGTAGCCGTAACTGACGGCAAACTCTCTGGCCAGCGGCGACCACGTGATGTCGTGGATTGGCCCCTCTCTCTTCAAGTCGATTCTCTCGTACGAGCCGGCAATACCCAATAAATAGAGGTTGGTCTCACCATAGTACGACTTGTTGCTGGTGTCGTGGTCTGTCGATGCCAATGCAAGCAATGCAGTGCCCAAAGCGTTCCACTTCAACTGGCACTTCTCGGCCTTGAAAAACGTCTTGGAGCACACGGGCTGGTTGAAGCTAGGCAAGTTGTAGATGAGCACCTGCGCTGGCTTGCCACCCTTTTCTGGAATAAACACAGCCACAGATGGATTGAGACCCGGACTGATCTGGAAATTCTGGAACGTGGCAGACAGATCCTGCAACTTGAACTTGTACGACACCTTCTTGGCATCAAGGTCCTCGGTCACCTCGTAGAAGTGGATCTCCTTGTTGTGGAAGTTCTTGGCCATGACCTTGCTGTCCTGGGTGAACTGCGGCTGCCATCCACCTTGGTGCTTGTTCGACCACCGGGTGGCGATCTTATGCAAATGACTGTCGAACACAACGATATTCTCGGACCACACGCCGCTCTCACGGTCCAAGAGCTGTGGTTTCGTCCAGATCGACAAGTATCTGCCATTTGGTGAGAAATGCAAGTCAAATGCGTCCTTCACGTCCACCACGTCAATGATTTCCGTTTTGGATGACTCGTCTTTCGTATTTACAAGCACAATTTTGTCCGGCTGGGTGTATGCAAACACTTCACCGTTGGGAGCATAGATGGCACATCTAACTTCACTAGTTGGCTTGGGAAACGCACTTATTTCAGCGTAGTTTTCAATCAACTCCACCGACTTCGGCTGACGGCCTGCTGGTTAGTACAATTCTCACAATGTCACCTTTTTCGGCGCGTCGTATACATACAGAAAAACTGTGTTCCTGTGGACATGGTTAGTTTTTCACTAGTTGGTGATGGTGGTTTTTGAGAGAAGCGCCCAATTTCGGTGTGCGGCCACCAGATCTCAGCTAGTTGCCCTGGAAAAATTGGCAACCTAATGGCCTAGCTGCAGGAACCAACGTCTTTTCATTCGAGCCTTGTCCAAGATGGCCTGTTTGAGCACAGTAAAACTTTATTCTGCTCTTGCTACTGGTGATTTTAAGAAATTAAACAGATTGGTCCGGGGAGTGTTGCCGGGAGCTGCATTGTAGAACATTTTTTTACAAATACGAAAGAAACACAAAATGTACTGGTGGATTCTCTGCTCTAGTTTGTCTACGAGTTTTCATAACATTGGGTGGATACGGTAGGTTGCTCAATACGTGGTCCCATTCTCTGAGATAAGGCTATTAAGTGATGGCGTGTATTATGGTACTGTGTATAATTTTGGTCTAAGTCGGCTGCTCTTGCCTCGGCTTCTACGACAATAATTGGCAGTTCCATAACACAAAGAACATCTGGTATTGAGCTAAATGGATGTTTTGTTTAACTAGGTAGGGGCTATTCGTGTATTGGAGGTTTTCTTAAAAATGACATGATTTTGTTTTTATTTGTGCTTTTTTTGTTTTGTCAAGCGAATGCTACTTTGCAAAAAAATTGTGTTGCGAACTGTCTGTGGCCTGCGTTCGGAACATTTTGAAAAATCGAAAAAAAAAATTTGTATTATCATTTGATAAAAATAGAAAGTCAATCACCAATTAAATCCCTAAATTTAGAAAACACGTACTTTAATTGCACAAATAGGCAGTCGCATAGATCTACTCAGCTACAAGTGACGAAAAACGATTGGTTTTGATATTAAAACTAATTTTATGCAATTGCGTGAATAATAAGGCTCAAAGCCGTTGATAAATGCACATATTTTTTTATTCGTCGTAAGCTTGGTCCTGTAACTTTTCTCCCGCTTCAAGGTACCCGAGCCTGTATGCTTCAGAGTACCATTCCGCCGGGGTTCCTTGTGCAAGGCCCTGCTCAGCAAATTGACCCATAGCATAGTATGCTTCTGCAAAATTAAACTCTTTAATGGCTCGGTCACACCACATAAGTGCCCTTTGTGGATCCGCGTAGGGAATATGCTTGCTCTCTCCGTCAGTTCCAACCATAAACCATCTGCTAATTCCAAGCATGGCTTCTGGGTGTCTTCTGAACTTCAATGGCGAAGTAGATGCCTTGATGAACCATTGGATAGACTTGCTTGGATTATGTCTTCTGTTCAAGTCTCCGTTCTCGTAAACATGGCCCAAACGCACCTGGGCTTGCAAGCAGTTGAGCTTGGCGGATCTATTGTAGAAACTCAAACTCTTTGCGTAGTTCACAGGGGCAAGCTCCAAAGAGTCCTGGACAAACTGATCTTCTGCAGACAAGTCTCCTGGGTAGATACCCTCGTAAATCTTAGCAAGCTGGAAACAAGCCAAACCAGCAACTTCTTCAAGCTCATCACGATCTTCTGCAGTAAGCTTGATGTCCTTAGAAGTCATGTCAATCTCAGAGAGACTGCGCAAGTACTTGAAGTACTTGGTCAGACGGACTTTCGGAACTGTCAAATAGATTAATGCAACCTGGTAGATAGCACGGTTGTAGCCCAACTTCGCAGATTGCGTGTAGTGGAACAATGCAGTGTCAAAACACTCCTCAGTCTGGTCTTGCTCAAACAACTCAGCAAGCTTGTAATGTGCTTTGAAGAAATGTGGGTTGAGCTCCAAACACTTCCTGAAGAAACGGTCAGCCTCATCCTTGTCTTGCATCACATTAAAGTCTTGCTCGTATTTGGGCATGTAATCATGCATGAGAAGACACCCATAGATGTAGCACACTTCAGCAAAAACACGCTTATCTGGTGGCGTGAGACGGTCTGTATCCAAGTCTTTGAGCATCTTCTGGAGATGTGTCACCGACAGCTTGACAAAAGAGAGCTTGTTCATGGTAGCCTGCTCATGAGGAATACTGTCTCCCTTGATATTAATGTAAGCATAGAGCTTGAATACCACAGCAGTGATGAGCATCTTGACCCACTTCAACCTGTAGTCATAAGTTTTATGTCCAGCAGCGATCTGCTCACGGAGCAGAATAAACTCCTCAATCTTAATGTTGATAGATGGATCAGTTGACTTAGGTTGCAAATGCGTAGGAGAAGGTGGCATCTGACTATTACGAGGATTTGGATACATCATCTGCATCTGCTGGTGCATTTGTTGCATCTGCTGAAGCTGCTGAATTTGTTGTTGCATCTGCTGGATTTGCATTGTGGCTCCATCCATAGAAAGGTTGTCAGAACTGCCATTAAAGTTCGAAACAGAAGGTGGGTAGTTCATTGGAGATGCAGCCGGAGGCATAGATGGGAAACCGGTGAAGATAGGGGGTGGTGGACCAGCCATTGGGGGAACAAAACTATTAGTCTTAGCAGACTTCTTGGCAGCTTTGATCTTACGGGACAAGTTTCTTTGCTCGTCTGTCTGTGTTGCAAGACGAGTTGGAGCTCTACCAACAGTGAAGTTCTTCTCGCTCTGCAACGAGTTGTAAGAAGTTCCCGAAGCAGCAGAAGGATTTCTAGTAAGGTCACCAGAGTCACCCAAGCCATTTTGGCGATTTTTGTCGTGAATTGAGCCATGAGGAGTGATTCCTTGAGGTGGTTCAGGGACAGCAAGATCATTTGCAATTTCCTGTCCAATAGCCTTATTGTCAGGACCAACGGTGTGGTCGTAAGAAGTATCCTGGTCAATTGAGTCATCCATGGTACCATTGAAGAGGTACATTTCGTAATCAGAGATACCACTGTCTTCTCTTTTGATTTGCTGCTCGTTGGTAGTGCTCAGGGGGTCAGAAGCTTCATTATGAGAACCGGTGAGATGACCATTAGTGTCGACGGATGATTCTGAGTGTGACGAGTACAGGGCGGAATCCGAGTGAGTTGGAGGTTGGAAAGGAGCAGATGGTTTGAACTCCGATCCATGTTCCTTCTCGGATTGCGCCATTGCCAGCAAGCCAAATGACATCGACTTTGTAGAAGGAGCACCCAACTTGCTTGGTTGCGCATCTTCTATAGGTTCTAAATCAGCATTCTGAGCTGGGGTTGGCTCCGGGCCAGTGACATTAACAGAAACAGAACGAGCCTTCACCTTTGGGTCTGCGCCAGAGGCAAGCAGAGGGGAGGAGCAAGATCTGTTCAGCTTCAAAGTAGACATACGGGAGTTCTGGATCAAGCCATTGCTCTCGGCCTTTTTAGCATCCATGGAGTTGACATACTGCAAGTAAGCATTTTTCTGAGGCTGCTGGGCCCCGTAACTGTGCACACTGTTCAAACCACTAGAGTTACTTCTCGAGTGAGGCATAATGCTGGTGCGGCTAGATTGACCCACCGGGTTGATGTAGGGTCTTGAACCGTAAGGGCCCTGTTGTTGTTGTTGAGGGGCGTTTTGGTTCTGGGCCGCCAAAGTGGCGTAGTACTGTTTCCACTGCTCGTAGTAAGGGTGCTTACGGGCATCCTCGTCCTCAGACAGCTCAGCGGAAGTCTCGGCGGAGGTCTCGGTGGAAGTGTAGTCACCGGAGTCTTCACGGACCGGGTGGTTTGGCAAAGCGAAGGTGGACAGGATCGAGGTGGAAGCGGAGTGAGACACCCTGGAAGGAGCAGGGAAAGCCTGCTGTTGATGCATAGGGCTGTTTGGGACGGTACGGCTTGGGGTTGGGTTCAATTGAGGAGCCGAAGAGAAGTAGGAGGTGCGAGGACGAGAAGACAGGGGCTGATGGCTGTGGCGGAAGAGAGGGCTCTGCTGGGGTTTATTGGACTGGGCCTGGTTGTGGGAGACGGGTTTATGCGAAACGTGGAGGCCAGCGAGCTGGTTCAGCAAAGACTCCTCAGAAGGAGGAGACTCCTGAGAGAAGCGATTGAAGTCGTTTGAGTTTGCGATTGAGTTTGAGTCGTGGGAGTAAGGGGGGCTCACCGACGATCTGTCCACAGGGGAGGGAGATTTCGGCCCAGCAGAAGGAGCCGGAGCAGGCATAGGAGGCCCATTTGGGATTCTTGCGTTTGCGGAGGAAGCAGCCACATTGACGGGAGGCTGGGAGGGAAACGAAGAGATCAGGTGGGCGGCATCCTGGGGGGCCCTCGGGTCGAGGGTGGATCTTCTATTGAAGATCGGGTTGGGGAGGGGCTTTTTCAGGCCTCTGCTGGCGGTGGATAGACGATTGGTGGCATTGTCCTGAGACGAGTTAGACGACTGGGAGTTTGCCAGGGAGAACTGGGAGGTGGCAACGGTAGACGAGTCTGAGACGGGAGTTCTGGGCTGGGCTTTGGAGGACGCCTTCTTCTTCTCATCCGATTTGAATCTGGAGAAGAATCCCATTATAGAGATACCAGATCAAGGGGTCTGGATAAGTTGTTGCGGGACGACGGGCCTAAAAAAAGCAAAAAAAATAAAAAAAATAAAAAAGAACTAGATTAGCCGCGATCAATTGGGCAGCGGCAGGAGATGCTAAATCCAGATGCTATGGAGAGGATGGCGAACGAAACGAATGCAGTGATTATGAGAAGAGGTCGAGTCAACGAAGTGAACAAGACATAAAAGGAGGAGATATGGAAGAAAAGAAAAAACTTAGCGGTATGTACATAATAAAGTAAAAGAAATACATGACTGCGGGCCGATCTTGTATAGTGGACCTGAAGGAAGATCGAGGCACTGAAAAACAAAAAACAACAAGAAAAAAAAAACAAAAAAAAAAAAAAAAAAAAAAAAAAAAAAAAAAAAAAGAAAAACGAGAAAACAAAGTTCGGCCAACCGGGCTTTGCACCCACCACGATCACCGCATAATTGTATTCGGAGAAATTGCAGGATTCGGCTATGCGAGCAAGGGACCAGCCAGACAAGATTCCAACCCAAACCAGAGTTTTATCGTGGCAAAAAGCCAAAACCCTTGGTGATGCCATGCTGGGGAGGAACGCAAAATATTAGCAACCGGGTGAGCCAGGGAACTAAAAATAGACCACGCCACAGGGACCAACTGCCGACGGGTTTGGCTCCTCGATTGCTGATTCCACCAGTCTGTGCAGATGGATTTGCAGCAGCCGACCGGCTGTTCCTTTAATTTAGCCTTTGATCTTCTGTACTTTTTCTTTTTCTTTTTATTGATTTTTTTTGTGATTTTTTTTTTTTTTTTTTTTTTTTTACGGTGCCTTGTGCCTGCCGAAGGAGCCCGCATTCAGGAGAATGTGGCACCAGTCCTACCAAGAGTTATTAGATGCATGGCTGAAACGAAGCAAGTGAACCCTTAGAAAACCGTACCATGGCTTAAGTAAGGCACAACTGTGTGGGTCGTCTCGTAACAGTATGGCATTGCTGGGCGGAGCTGTCGCGGTGCAATTTAATCTGCATTTTTCTCCCAGGAGTATGCCGGCAATTGACGTTTCGGGCAACACGTAAACACAGCAAGCCCCCGCAGCTGGGGAACTCAGGGGAACAAAGAAAATGGCAAACTGGCAAATTAGAAAATTCGAATAGTGGTTCCAGTGGTTTTGAGCCGGCGGCAAAACCCGTTGTGTTCCCCATGCAAGAGAACCTATGTCGACGTGCTGCCATTTTTCCTCCTCCGCACTTCGCTAACTTTAGTCTTCATCTACTCGTCAAGATCTCACCCGCGCATCGATTAAAGGATATTCCCCTGAACCGCTCTCCTGGCTCCGGCACAATTAACAAACATTAAGGTTTGTGTGTTCTCGAAGGTGTAAAAGGATCCGCACTTTGGGCCCGATGCGTTTACAGCAACAGCAAACTACCGGTGAGCATCTGAAATTATACAGATTCACCTCAGCAACCGGTTCTTCCCCCGGTACAAGCCTCGGAGATAATTCTCTTCCGCGTTTAGTGCGGAGTGCGGGAAATCAAAGTGCCTACCGGCCGTATTTCCGGTTTTTGAAATTGCTGCGTGGTTTCCTTAAAGTGGTACACTTTTGCCCGTCCCACAGCCTCGTATTCCAATAAAGCTCTCTGTCACCCTCTTTGGGAAAGCACTTTTCTTGTCATTAAAGACACCTGACCTTCGGTCTAGTTGGTTTTCCGCACCCCAGAGTCGAACCCAGGTCTCTGCGCTCCTGTGGTTGCAGCCGCCACTATCTCCGACTATCTCCGGCGCCACATTTGTAAGCAACCCTTATATGATGCTTCGAACTCCTCTTGTTCCGTGCCATTGTGCTCTTTTTCGTTGATCCCGCTTCTCAAAATGGTCCAGGTTGCCGCTGCTGCTTTCAACGAAACGAATCCTGATGTTTCCAAGGCGTTGTTCCACGCCCCCGCCACCATAGATCCTGCGAAGATCGAACCCAACCAGATCCTCATTGCTGCCCTCGGAATCCCAATTAACCCCTCCGATGTGCTCCAGGTGATGGGCTTGTACAAAACCCCAATTCTCAAGCAGAAATTGGGCAATGTCGGCGAAAACCCAGAGGTTTCCGTCGGTGGCAACGAAGGTGCTTTCCGTGTTACCGCTGTTGGCTCCGATGTTAAGGACTACAAGGTCGGAGACTGGGTCATTCTCAAATTGACCAGTTTCGGCACTTGGAGATCCCACGCTTTGGTGTCTGTCACTCCAGACAACAAGGACCCCTTGATTGTTGTTTCTAACGACAACGATAAGCTTTCCTTAGACGATGCCTCTACAATCTCCACCAACCCATCCACTGCCTACCAGCTTTTGAACCACTACATTCAGGATTGGGCAGAGGGAGATTGGCTCGTCACCAACGCCGGTAACTCCTTTGTCAACAAGTACTTGTACCAGCTTGCAAAGCACTACGGCATCAAGTCCTTGGCTGTTGCCAGAAAAAAGTCCGACTCCCAGTGGGACCAATTGGTTTCTGAATTGAAGCAATTGGGTGCCACGGAAGTCATCACAGACGAGGAGTTCTCCGCCTCTGATTTCCCAACGGCTACTCTCCCCAAACTTGTGGGTGAAAATGCTCGTGTCAGATTGGCCCTTGACTCCCTTGGAGGTCCTACCACCCCCAACTTGGTGGCTTCTCTTTCTAACGAAGGTATTTTTGTCAACTACGGTGGTCTTTCCGGTGGCTTGGTGTCTTACTCCCCAGGTGTGCAATTAGCCAAGAACATCACCCTCAAGAGTTACTGGTTGACTAGAAACACCAGAACTAACCCTCAGTCCAAGGTCGACACCGTCAAGAACTTGCTCAAGCTCTACCAAGCCGGCGTGTTTGCCCCAGTGCACTTCACAAAGGCCCCTTTCAAGCAAGGTGACGACTTGGGAAAGTTGTTTGCGAAATCCATCAAGGAGTCTACCCAGGGCAAGCGTGTGGTGGTGTTTGAAGACAACCTCTAAACTACATAGAGATATCCGAACCTGTCAGTTATGAACTATGTAAATGAATGGAGACATCCTATATGAGACTTCAGTGGCCACTGGTTGTAGCAGGACCAAACTCAAGCCAATTAAAATTGTTTCTTGCTGGTTCATCAATTAGTATTTCATCCGTGGCACCAAGACGTCCAAAGTGGCTGTAGCCTTCTTCACTTTGGCTGATGCTGAAGGGATCCGACAAATGGAGGTCACTCGATGGCGGCTGGAACAAGCTCATGTTGAGAAGCTTGTCAATCTCGTCTGTGCCGTTTACCGAGTTTTGGACCGTGTCTGTTGAGTTCCCACCGTCAAGGTGGGGGTGCTGGAAGTCTAGGAACTGGGAAATTGTATCGTGATACGACTGGTCTTTATCCATGTTGCGAACCTGGCGAGATGGAAGATCAGCGTTGTTTAGAAGACCAATGTTCGTGGATCTGATGTCATTGTCCGTGGACGTATGGGTAGAATTAAAAGAATCGTAAAAGTAGCTGTTGCTGTGACGAGACATGGGGGTTGGGTAAGCCTGCTGGGCCAGGTTCTGTTGATGCATAGCGTGGTTCAACGGTCTCAAGGATCCGTGGAGTTTGAAGAACAAACCACATGCATTACAGAGAAGGTCTCCCTTATCGTTCTTTCTCCAGAGAGGGGTGGTTTTCGTATTGCAGTTGACACACTGAAGTTGAGGTTTCTCCAGCTTCGGCAATGAAGGTTCAGGCGTCAAAGTGTTTGACATAGAAAAGTCCTTCTTCGAGCTGGATGAGTTTGAGTGAGTATATGCGGAATTATTAGATGCAAAGGGAGTCTGTGGGGCATTGGAGACCTTGTAGTCCTGTTTGAGAGAAGTCTCGAGCAGATTAATGTAAGATGAAAGGAAGGAATTGTTTTGGTTTGCGTCATGAGTCTCGTCCTTCCAGTGGGTTCTTTTCTCGGGGATCGTCTCTGGAATAGCACTTTTCGAATGCTGAGGAGAGTGGGATGAAGACTTTGAGCGAGATTTCTGGGGGCTCTTCGAGACATCGGCAAATTCAGCCTGGGAGATTCGGCGAATGTGGGCCACATAGTCAAATTCATCGTCTCCTGCAGCCGCATGCAGCTGCCGGCGTTCAGTGTGGGAGCTCCTTCTAGGAGCAGCCAGAGGTTTGGAGACGGAGTTTTCACGCCTGCGCTTTAATGCCTTTTGGTTTTGGATTCTCCATGCTATGTTTAAAACCCTCTCGCTGTGGGGCAAGAAGGACTTGTTCAGGTATAAAGAGTGTATCTTCAAAGATGTGTCATCCACGTCCTTGAGGAGATCCTGGGGGTTCATTAGGAAAATAAAATAGCTGGTAATAAATAAATGAAAATGGAAAGAATATATGGATCCGAGGCGGATAGGCAGAAAGCAAGCTTTGGAGCTTTAGCAGGTAAACTTTGGAGTTGGAAGAAGCTTGGATGAGGAGATGAGAAAAATGGAGGATCGAGTCAGCGGTGTTTGTTATCTGTGCAAGAAAAGTGCGACGGCTCTATCAAGATAGCGAAATCAAATCAGATAGGTTGAGACGAGACGATGAGAAAAAAGTGAGTCAGAAAGACGAGATCCACTTTTATACGAATCGGAAAAATCCGGGGTTGAAAAAGTGAACGCCCGCTGTCTTCTAATATAAAGGGTTGGAAGGGCGTATAACGGAGAGGGGAACAGCAAGAAACTACACTGTACTGAGGAGGAGGCTAGAGGAGCGGGATAGGAGGACCCCAAACGCCTGTGTGCAGGAAACCAGTACAATTTGGCCACGAAAAAAATAAACCACCCACAGAAAAACACAAAGTGCCCTGGAGACTGAAACGGCGTTCCGTGAGGGCAATCGCGGGGCAACTGGGGAAAGCTGGAGACCAAAAAATTTTTTTTTGGTAAATAATCCGACCCAAGGGCCACAGCTGCACCGGTGGGGCGACGAGATCAGCTATGATAGTGGAGTACTGTAGCCATTTTTGCAACTCTAGGTCTGAGTCACTGGAATAGCAGGACGTTGATTTGTGGGGTAGGCAAAAATGGGCACTATGTACAGGAAAGAGGGGCCGTGGCGGGAATGATTTTGTTGGATCAAGAGAAAAAGAGCCATGACCAGCACAGCGCACACAAGACAGGGCGGTCCAGTTTTAGAAAGCAATTGTGGGGGAACTGTCATTTATGTACTTGTGGAGCGAGCACTATGTGAGCGAATTTGCACCAAAGCAGGCATTAGGGGACACTGAGCGATTTTTCCGTTTTCGGTCAATAGGGAAAAACCAGGACACCGAGGAGAGCACCAATTCTAAGGCATTGAGACGCGTTTGAGCGGTGCGGAAATAGCGCTGAGAAATCCGTGGAATTCAGGTATGTAACAAATCTCAAGACTTTCTCGTCTACTTAATTTCAACAAATGTGGTTCTACAGCGAAGTTAATTTTGTCATTGCTCTGCAAACAATGGGCAAGAGCGTCACCTCTTGCACATCTGATTCCGCCTACTCCTTCGCATTTCGCTCTAGCAATTTTTGCGTTTTGCTCTGGACACTAAACTGTAAAAGAAATTTCCGCCTCCCCAGGCCCCCAGCTGGGCATACAGAGATTTATATCCACAGAGATCCGCTAAACGAGGATATATCATTGTTCTCATTCCCAACGCATTTTTTCTATTGTCCTGGATCATTGGACAAGGTGGTCGCGCATGCCAACGCCCTGAAGTCTGGGCAGCATCAGCCCAATCTAGGTCATTCTACGACTGGGTTTTCTGTAAATGCTGAGAATGCTGCTGCCTCCTGAAAAGTAGACATTGTTTTCTTTTTGTATTTGTGTGTGACTCTATTTTTGGATCTTTCCGCACGTTGGACGTTGTGGCGAGTTCTCAGCTACGTCATCTATCAAGTGTCAGACGGCTAGTAAAATGACACGCATTTAGCCGACCGCGCGTGACACCATAAGCACGTTGCACCATGAAGGAAAACAACAACTGAAATGAGAATGTTCACTAGGACCACTGGCGAAAATTCCTATGGTTTCGTCGTAATTCTTCCTTCTCGTAGTTAAGAAAACAAAGGATTTTCGCCGACGATGGTGCGTTGGGAATCTTCCCATTGTTGGAGATTAGCTCATCTCACAGCTTTTCTTAACTGACATCATCGTATTGTGAGCACTCGTTTTGTGCATTGAAGGAGACTCGCGCTTTTGGGGCACTTACATTTTTTTTTTTTTTTTTTTTTTTTTTTTTTTTTTTTTTTTTTTTTTTTTTTTTTTTTTTTTTTTTTTTTTTTTTTTTTTTTTTTTTTTTTTTTTTTTTTTTTTTTTTTTTTTTTTTTTTTTTTTTTTTTCTTTCTTTTTCCTATTTACATACATCTCCCTCGCATCTATTTTGAGTCTGCTAAATTATATATTACTTCCAGCTTCTGGGATCCCGCTTGCGTTTAGTCTAAAAGTTCTTCTGTTTTTTGTTTCTGTTTTTAACCTCACCATATCGTTCCGGCCTGCACCTCCATACCGGTAACCTCGTTCTTTGTTTGATTCCTCGTCCCCAGAAACTGCAAAAAATTAACATTCGGGTTCGGACATGAATCTTTACCTCATAACATGGCTCTTGACCGCCGTCCTAGCATCTAAAAAAGAAGAAGAATCGTCCTCTGATTCTCCGAAGAAAACTTCTACCCTTTCTGCATCATCTTCATCGTCATCGTCTTCCCTGGCATCCTCTTCTTCCTCTTCATCGTCATCGACTCCTTCCCACTTGGCCTATGAGGATTTGGACCCAAACTTCCTAAGGTTACCCCTCTACGAGAGCGATTACGCTTACGGCGTCAAACTCACAGCTCCTGATGGCTCAGACACCTATGTCCACCTTGATATTATCCAGCCCGACATCTGGCTCATAAACGCCGAGAAGATCTTGTCCTGTGACACCTTGGCTGACCACGTGAACGACTCAGACTCCAGCTACGTCACGGTGTCTTCTCACGTGTACGCTGCAAACGGCTGCTACTTAGACGGTGCAATCACCCCAAAAACAACAATCACCACCACGCAAAATAACCAAAAAGAAACCTCCACAGAAAACTTCGTCATCCAGACCGACGACTCCGACGTTTCTCTTGCTGCATATCCACAGGCTGCTTACAACAAGGGTGCATACGTGCTGTCCAATCTCTCCGTGGTCTCCACTAACAACTCCAGAATACACTTGAATGACTTTGAGTACTTCCTTGCCGATGCTGCGTTCTTGTTTTCTGGCGGCATTGGTCTAGCGAGCAGCGTTGATGGCCGTGGCTTCCTCAACACCATGAAGTCATCCGGTGCCATCTTGGCTGACAGTTATTCCGTCTACTTGGGCGCCACCAACAGTAACGAGACTGCCGGTGAGCTCATGCTTGGTGCTGTGGACCAAGGCTACTATACCGGTGATCTCTACCAGTTCCCTCTCTTGCCCTATGAGGGCACCGACATGGAGGTCAAACTCCCTACATTACTTTTGAATGACATCAGACTCAACAACAAGGAGACCGACAAGTCCATCTCTTTGCTGAACAACCAGGCATTCCCCGTGCTCTTGGACTCTCGTCTCAGCTTCAACTCGTTGCCCTTGGAGACCATCATCAACTTGGCTCTTCAACTCAATGCCTTCTACAACGCTGAGCTGGGCTCCTGGATCGTGAAGTGCTCCGATGTCGAGGACTCTAAGGCTGAAATCCAGTTCAAGTTTGGTAACCAGACAATCATTGCACCAGCAACGTCATTCATTGAAGACGCCGTAGACGTGCAGCTCAACTTTTCCACTGGTGGCAGAGCATGTGCTTTGAACGTTTCTCCTTCCACATACTTGGGCTTCAATTGCTTGGGTCTTCCTTTCTTGAAGCACGTTTATTGGGCCATGGACAACGAGGGAGGCAACATTGCCATTGCCAACATCAACACCAAGCTTGATATTCCAGCAGAAGACTTTGACTTCACTTCCTCGGCCAAGCTGTACTCTACTGCATCAGCTCAAACACAGGGCGGACAGAACAAAACAGCCGCCTACATCACATCTGGTCTGATTCCTTTTGCCACAAAAGGAAGCGTTCCGTCTACAACGTTGACATTCTATCCGGGCAATACTACCGTGTCAGATACGCTTCTCAGTAACTATCCATGGGCAACTGTGGTGTCGGGAGAGGTTTTCATTACAGGGCAGAGACCAAAAGCAAGCTCTACCACTTCGACGTCGGCCGCCAAGTCCACGACAGCATCTGGTTACGGTAGCCAACTCTTCATACACAAGCGTCTAGATGGACAAAGCAAGGTGGTGTACAGTACCCTTTTCTTTGCTTTCTTGCTCGGTCTCCTCCTCGCATAAGCTCATTGTTCGAGTATTACAAAATCCAAAAAAAGTTCATGAGAATATTCTTTCGTTTAACACTTCGTTCATATATTAAATAGACTTAATGCTGTTTTAATTGGGATGCCGAGTTTGACTCAAGGGCAATCTCGTCCAGTGTAGAATCGTTCAAGGGGGCATATCCGTTTGAGGTGGTTCCTTCCGAGGCTTCTGTTTCCTGGTAGCGGTAGTAGTTGTACCATAGTATATCCATGAAGGTGATGACCAAACCAATGCAGTTCAAGATGCTCAACGTGTCACCAAAGATCAACAGACCCAACACAATGGTGATCAACTCCTTGAAGATGCCAGCAACAGACAAAGTGAGCACCTGGGCAACGGAGAGAAGCTTGAACTCGCACAATGTCATCATGAAAGCCAAGAAACCCGGGAATATCATGAGAACAAAGACGCCAAAAACGCCGTAGACGTCCCAAATGGGAGAAGAGACAAAGTTCGACCAGCCCTCGACGGCAAAAGCTGTGATTAGAAGGAAAAGTATCATGGCCGGGGAGATGTAAAAGATTGTAAGAATGGGGTTTTTCGTGTACTCGTTGCGTTTCAACAACAACTGGGTAACAGACCATCTGAGGCCAGAAACCATGGCTGCAGACAACACAAGCACAATGCCCAAAGGCTGGTTGGACTCCTTCTTGTCGGCACTGTCAGAAGTGGAGTCCTTTGTCATCATCACCACCGAGGCAGTCATGATAAGCACAATAAACACCAATCTCCAGTTGAACTTCTCGAGTCTAAAGAGGAGGCCGAAAATGAGAACAAAGATCAAGCTGGAGGTCTTGAGCATGGTGTATAGAGACAAGGAGATGTAGCTGTAGGAGAGGTTGCTCAAGCCAATGTCTCCGGCGGAGGAGAGAGCACACGGTATGATCTGGCGTAAGTACAGAACCGGCTGCATTTTCAACGAGGAGATGAACTCCGTCATAGTGGGACCATTGACCGTAGGCCGAAGAGAGGGCCGAAAGTAGAGCACCAGGCCACTCAAGGCTAGCAAGCACAGCTGGTGGAAGGCCGTGACGAAAAGCGGGAACCGGAAGTTGAGACCCTGGCCAAACATCCACTTGTTATATACGGAAATGGACACGGAAAAGAGGTACCATCCTGCGATGTAGAGAGCGACGTAGTGGTTTTTCGGCGGCTCCAGAACCAGTGGTCGCCTCTCTGTCATTATTTTTTTGTCAAATGAAGATGTGGTTGAAATTTCACTCGGTCTAGATGTCTGGATTCCCGGAAAAGACCCACTCTGATAACCGCGTCCGTGCGCACTGTACAGATGGACCAGGAATGCCAGGTATTTCTCCGATATGCGTGGCATGTGGGAACTACGCCTGTTCTGCCACAAATTGACAGAAAAAAGAACGACAGAAAAAGATGTAGACAAAAATAGACATACAGACACGGAATAGAAAACACACAAATACACAGACAATAGGGTACGGACGGTCGTATAGGCTATTGTACGTTGCTTGGTGTTTGTTTTCAGAGCACTAAAAATAGACATCCGCCTCGGCTACTTGCACCGACACGAAAGGACGTAAACAAAGTAGGCGGTATCCGTAATCTAAACAGGGTTTTCATTTTGTTTCCATCTTTCGAGTGTATTCCTATTTTGGTGGTCCCCCAGACTATCACTGCAGGAACACCGCATTGTCGACTTACCCGCCGGCTTACAGCGATCGAAGCTAGTACCTCTTCCTGATTCAGCCATGAAAAACCCAGACCCACAATCGCTTCTAAATATCAGCAGCCAGTACTTGGTGGCGAAGCTCCGAGAAATCGTCAGCCAGTCGGGGCTCTACATTCTCATTTTAGACAAGCAGACGGAGAAGTTGCTCTTGCGTCTTGTCCCCAAGGACACCCTCTTGAGAATCGTCACCTCCATAGACATCATCGATGCTCCCCGGAAAAACCAGCCGTTTTTGGAGGCCATCTACTTCTTGGACCCCCTGATCTACCACGTTAATTGCATTGCCGCAGACATCTCCGCCAAGCGGTACAAGAAAGGACACGGTCTCTTCATTCCGTTTCTGCAATGGGACACAGAAAAGAAACACCACTTCTTCCTGCCGTCCTTCATGGACAATCCAGAGGCCATCCGCTACTTTGGCGGTGACGGCTCCACCGTCGGCTTCATCCACGCCTCCATGTACCCGCTTGAATCCAGGGTCTTTCTTTCTGACCAGTCCATGACAAACTCCATGCCCGTCTACTACAACGAGAACTGCTCCGATATGGTGCTTCCGATGGTCAGAAACGCCGCCAAGGCCATTGTGTCTGCCATCATCGTGGCCCAGGAATACCCCCTCATTCGCTACTACTCCCTGCCTCAGGCCACCCATCCTGCTGCCAGATTACCCGAGCTTCTAGCCGACGAGGTCCAGCGTCAGATCGACGACTACGCCCGTGAGGACCACAACTACCCTCCTCCTTCCACTGCAGACAAGCCCAGAGCCATCTTGCTCATCACAGACCGGTCCATGGACCTCTTTGCCCCACTCTTGCACGAGTTCTCCTACCAGGCCATGGCTTTCGATATAGTCGAGAGTCTTGAAAGAGAGGGGGTCTACAGATACAAGTCTGAGAACGAGAAGGGCCAGGAGCTGGAGATGAAGACCGACCTTGACATTGAGGACGACGAGACCTGGGTTTCCTTGCGTCATATGCATATCATTGAGAGTTCCGAGTTGATCATCAACCGCATCAATGAGCTTATTAAAAGCAACCCGATGATGGTTGACCGGTCCAGAGCAAAGACCTCCTCGGACTTGATGTACGTGGTTGCTCATTTGCTGGGTTTTGACGAGGAAAGAAAACAGGTGACTTTGCACAAGACCTTGATCGACGAGATCTTGGACATCAATGCCCGCAGAAAGTTGGCCGAATTTGCTGCTGACTTTGAGCAGACGTGCTGTGCAGAGGGCAACTCTTTTGAAGGTGTTCACAACAAAACCCTCCACGAGGACTTGATTGCCCTTCTTGCCCGTGACGATCTTCATGTGAACGACAAGATGAGATTGGTGTTGATCTATGGTCTCTACAGAGGAGGATTGGCTGAGAGTGACTTTGTCAAGATTGCAAAATTCATTGGCGTCAAGAACACCCAGATTGTGTCTCTTGTGCTGCGGTGCTTCTACAATCTCTACAAGCTTGACTTCCCGATTGTGAAGAAGAGCCCTAAGGACAAGAAGATCCAGCGTCAGTTCTTCCACACAATCAACAACGAGGGCACATACAACACCTCCCGTTTCGCTCCAGGCTTAAAACGGGTGTTGTACAACGCCGCAAAGCATGAGTTGGATGAGGACTGGTTCCCGTATTATCGTGACAAACCTTTGAACGAAGAGCTTCCTCGTGGCAGCAGCAGCCCCAGAGCCCCAGAAGGACACGGGTCTCTTCGTAACGCCAGAATAAAGGCCTCCTGGGCACCTACCGCCACCAGACACGGATCCATAATCTCGCTGCAGAAGAAACAGCGTGTGTTTTGCTACGTTGCCGGTGGTGTGACCTACTCAGAAATGAGAGCCATCTATGAGCTTTCCGGGGCCCTCAACAAGGACTTCTACTTGGGCTCCGAGTGCATTTTGAAGCCCAGAGACTTCTTGATTGGTCTCCAGAACATAGACAATGTGAAGCAGCCAGACCAGCTTGAGCTACCGCTCTGGAGAGAAATGACTCGGCCAAAGTTGAAGGCACCGAGCTACTTACTAGAGCTCCCCAAACCCCAAGAACCAGCTCCAGTGCCGTCTTCTGCAGGAAACAGAAACAGCAGCGGAACGACAAACGGCCCCTCCTCAGATGAGTCTTCCCTGAAAAGCCACAAGAAAAAGGCCAGCAAGGAGAACGCATCGCCTACAAAGGAGAAAAAGACCTCCAGATTGAAGAGATTGTTCAAGTAAGTCCCAAGTGGCAGGAAGCCGCCTGTTTTTTCGAGTGCGACCGTGTTCGCTGTTTAGTCAGCTGGCATCACTATCTGTGCAGCCGTATCTGTGCGCGGCCGGCACAGATGGTATCTCACTTGCCTCTATACTATTACATAGAATAAAAAGTACCCAGTTTCTTCAGAGACGTTGTATTTGCAGAAATCATGGAACAAATTGATCTAGCCCAGGCTGGTCATTCTCTGTTTCAGTGGGACCACCTTCTCAAGGTGCCCTTCCTAGCGTCGATTGAAAAATCGTCTTCCGGAGCTTTTGCCTCCAATGCATCCACACCTCTGATTAAGCCCGTTTCCGCCTGGAACGCCTGTAACTGCGCTGAAGGCTGGGGTCCGGTGTCCAGTGAATTCTACGATTTGACCCAATGCTTTTTCTCCGGTTTCCTTTACTCCGTGGCTGGCGTGCTTGCACTCATCGGCTTGTCCAACCAGCTCCAGACTTTGAGAAAGAGCAAATTGTCCACTGGAAATAAGGTCACATGGGCATTCTACTTGAAGATTTTGCTTGTGGGTGTCCAGACAGCATTCACAGTTGCTCTTTTGGCTGTGTACCACCAAAAGTGGGATATCATCAAGACTGCTCTTTCGCTCAATGTTGCAGTTCTCTTGGTGGGCAGTGTTCTCCACTATGTTGAGCAGTTCAAGGCCACCGTTTCTAGCGGTCTGTTGTTGTTCTACTGGGCTTTCCAGATCATTTTCAACGTCGGCCGTCTAGTGGGCATGAAGTTGAGAAAGGAAAACCACTCTTCCTTCTTTGCCTTTACCGTGTTGTCTGCTGTCAATGCCTTCATCGTCTTGGTTTTGGAGTGTGTCTATCCCCCATCTTCTGCACACTCCCAGTTGGCCCAGTTGAGCATGTCTCCATACGACAAGGCCAATGTGTTTTCCAGAATCACCTTCGACTGGATGGCTCCTTTGATGAGAAAGGGTTTCTACCAGTACTTGACTGAGCTTGACTTGCCTTTCTTGCCTAGAGAGTTGAAGTCGGCTACTACCTCTAGCGAGTTTAACCAGTGCTGGAAGAACCAATCCAAGCCTTCCCTCTTCCTCGCTCTTTCTAAGGCCTTTGGCATGCCTTTCATCATCGGTGGTATGTTCAAAGCTTCCCAGGATGCATTGGCTTTCATCCAGCCACAATTGCTCCGTCTTTTGATTCGCTTTGTTAACGACTACGCTGAATCTAAGAAGGAAGGCGAGCCTTTGCCATTGACAAGAGGTTTCATGATCTCCATTGCCATGTTCTTGTTGTCGATTGTTCAGACTGCATGCTTGCACCAGTACTTCCAAAGAGCATTCGACTTGGGTATGAAGATCAAGTCCTCTTTGACTTCCGTCATCTACGACAAGTCTCTTGTTTTGTCCAATGAAACAAGACAGGCTTCGAACACTGGTGACATTGTCAACCTTATGTCTGTTGATGTGCAGAGATTGCAGGACTTGGTGCAAAACTTGCAGATCATCTGGTCTGGTCCTTTCCAGATCATCTTGTGTTTGTACTCCTTGCATGGTTTGCTCGGCAACTCCATGTGGGCTGGTGTATTCATCATGATCATTATGATTCCATTGAACGCAACAATTGCAAGATACCAAAAGAAGTTGCAGAAGACTCAAATGAAGTACAAGGATGCCAGATCCAGATTGATCAGTGAGATCTTGAACAACATGAAGTCTTTGAAGCTCTACGGCTGGGAATTGCCTTACATCAACAAACTCAACTTTGTTAGAAACGACCAAGAGTTGGCCAATCTCAAGAGAATGGGTGTCTTTGGTGCTGTTTCCATGTCCTCCTGGTCCTTGGCTCCATTCTTGGTCAGTTGTTCCACATTCGGTATCTTTGTCATGACCAATAGAGACCGCTCTTTGCTGACTGACATGGTCTTCCCTGCTTTGTCTTTGTTCAACTTGTTGTCTTTCCCATTGGCCGTTGTGCCTATGGTCATTACCAACGTTGTTGAGGCACAAGTTGCTGTCTCTAGATTGGTGAAGTTCTTGACAAGCAACGAGTTGCAGCCAAATGCTGTGGTCCGACTCCCAAGAGCAGAGAAGGTTGGTGAAACAGCTGTTTCTGTGAAGAACGGTACTTTCTTGTGGTCCAAGCAAAAGGGTGATGAGTCCTACAAGGTTGCCTTGTCCAACATCAACTTGGAAGTCAAGAAAGGTGAATTGGACTGTATTGTTGGTAAAGTTGGAAGCGGTAAATCTTCCATTATTCAGTGTCTTCTCGGTGATTTGTACAAGCTTGATGGTGAGGTTCGTGTTCACGGTAAGGTTGCATATGTTTCCCAGGTTCCATGGATTCTGAATGGAACTGTGAAGGAAAACATTTTGTTTGGCCACAAGCTTGACCCAGTTTTCTATCAGCAGGTCCTTAAGGCCTGTGCTTTGAGCACAGACTTGAAGATCTTGCCTAAGGGTGACAAAACCGAGGTCGGTGAGAAGGGTATTTCCTTGTCTGGTGGACAAAAGGCTAGACTTTCTCTTGCTAGAGCAGTCTACGCCAGAGCTGATGTTTATTTATTGGATGATGTGTTGAGTGCTGTTGATGAGCATGTTGGAAAGCATTTGGTGGATAACGTCTTGGGACCTAACGGTTTGTTGAAGTCCAAGTGTAAGGTCTTGGCCACCAACGCTATTCACGTTTTGAGTATTGCCGACAACATGCACATGGTCAAGGATGGTAAGATCGTGGAGCAAGGTACTTACTTGGACATTATGTCGCAAGAAAAGAGTCAATTGCGCCAGCTTGTGATCAGTTTCGGTAAGAAGCGTGAGGACTCTTCTACTAATGTTTCGTCTTCGGCAACATCTACCAAGGAAGGAAAGGGCATCTCCGACACCGATTCTTCCAGAGAGAACCTTGATTTGCCAGAAATCGAGACAACTGATAACCAAAGTTTGAGAAGAGCATCTGATGCTACTCTTATTACTGATGAGGAGAGATTGTTGTACAATATCCGTGATGAGGACGACGATGAGTCGTCCAACAAGAAGGAAGCCTACCAACAGGGTAAGGTTGGCTGGGATGTGTATAAGGAATACGCCCGTGCATGTAAGCCATTCAATGTCTTGGTCTTCTTGGGAACAACCATCTTCTCCACTTCTTTCAATGTTGGTTCAAGTGTGTGGTTGAAGCACTGGTCTGAAGTTAACACTGACAAGGGCTACAACTCTCACTTGGTGAAGTACTTGGGTATTTACTTGCTCTTGGGTGTTTCTTATTCGGTCAGTACCATGATCCAGACCTCTTTCATGTGGATTTTCTGTACCATTCAAGGTTCTAAGAAGATGCATAACGACATGTCCAGAAGTGTTTTGAGAGCACCAATGTCTTTCTTCGAAACAACCCCAATTGGCAGAATCATGAACAGATTCTCTAACGATATCTACAAGATCGATGAGGTATTGGGAAGAGTGTTTGGTCAGTTCTTTACCTTCAGTATCCGCGTGTTCTTCACTCTCTGTGTCATTATTTATTCCACCTGGCAGTTCCTGTTCTTGGTTATCCCATTGGGTGTGCTTTACGTTTACTACCAGCAATACTATCTTAAGACATCCAGAGAGTTGCGTCGTTTGGATTCTGTTTCCAGATCTCCAATCTTTGCTAATTTCCAGGAGTCCTTGAACGGTGTGTCTATCATTCGTGCCTACGACCAACAAGAGCGTTTCAAGTTCTTGAATCAGGCCAGAATTGACAGAAACATGCGTGCCTTCCATCCTTCCATCAATGCTAACAGATGGTTGGCCGTGAGACTTGAGTTCTTGGGTTCCTTGATCATCTTGGGTGCTTCCGGTTTGGCTATCTTCAGTTTGAGAACTAGTCAGATCAGTGCTGGTCTTGTTGGTTTGTCTGTGTCTTATGCTTTGCAGATCACTCAAGCCTTGAACTGGATTGTCAGAATGACTGTGGAAGTCGAAACCAACATTGTTTCTGTTGAAAGAGTGTTGGAGTACTCCAGATTGGAGCCAGAGGCTGCTGAAGTTATTGAAGACAACAGACCTCCACAGAACTGGCCAGACAGAGGTGAGGTCAAGTTCCAGGACTACTCCACCAGATACAGACCTGAGTTGGACTTGGTCTTGAAGAACATCAACATGCTGGTCAAGCCACATGAAAAGATTGGTATTGTGGGCAGAACAGGTGCCGGTAAGTCGTCATTGACATTGGCTCTTTTCAGAATAATCGAAGCCAGTGGTGGTAACATTGAGATTGATAACATCAACACAAGTACCATTGGTTTGGCTGACTTGAGACACAAGTTGTCTATTATTCCTCAGGATGCTCAAGTTTTTGAAGGTACTATCCGGAGTAACTTGGATCCTACAAACACATACAATGATGAGCAGATGTGGAAGGCACTTGAGCTTTCGCACTTGAAGACTCACGTTGAGAAGATGTATGCTGAGAGAGACCCAGAGGAAGAAAAGATCGAATCTGCATTGGACGTCAAGGTCAGTGAGGGTGGATCTAACTTGTCTGTGGGTCAGAGACAGTTGATGTGTCTTGCTAGAGCTCTTTTGGTTCCTTCCCACACTCTTGTGTTGGATGAAGCAACTGCAGCTGTGGATGTTGAGACTGACTCTTTGTTGCAAGAAACCATCAGAACAGAATTCAAAGATAGAACCATTTTGACCATTGCTCACAGGTTGAACACCATCATGGATTCGGATAGAATTGCTGTTTTGGAGCAAGGTCAGTTGGCTGAGTTTGATACCCCTGCTAACTTGCTCAAGAAGAAAGATTCGCTCTTCTACGCTCTCAGCAAGCAAGGTGGTTTCGTCGAGGAAGAAGAAGAAAAGTGATGATGCAAAAAGAAAAACAACGAAAAAAGAAAGTTAAATAGCAAGGAGGAAAAAAGATCCTGTTGAATCATTTATTATGTATGTATAAATCGTATGAGATCATTTCTAGTGTTCACTTCTCTTTCTTAAGAGGTGATTATTGTACAAAGATAAGAACTGGTCACGGGACTCCACGTTGCAGTTGTTACCTTGGTCGATTGTCTCTGAAACAGATGATGATGCCTCTGTCAAATTTCCGTCGGCAAATTTGAAAAGAGCCACCTGCTGACTGTCCTTGTCAAGACTGGCAATCACATGATCGTTTACTATAGCAAAGTCGATCACAGAATCACTTGTTTCTAGTGTCTGGTGATGCTTGATCTCGTCACCCAGCTTCTCAAAGACAATAATGCACTTGGTGTTTTCACACAACACGAGAATAAGATTAGAACCGTTTTGCGTCGTAGTCTCCACTCTAGAAACTGTTACTTCCTTAGGGGAGTCTTCAGAACGATGTCTTTCTGGAGGATAGTGAGCATCCGTAAGATAAGACTGGATGTGCTCACGAAGATTTATGGTACCGGCCTTCTCAGTGGAAAACCATTTCCACAACAACAAGAAGTCGTCACCACCTCCACTGATAAGAAGCTCCTTGTCGAAAGATGCGATGTTTAAGCTTGAGACGAACTCTCTGTGGCCAAAGAGCCAGTGTTTCACAACAAATGACTCCGGGAAGTGAGTGACACGAACATGCTCATCTCTGTCACCAGTAATAATGAACTGCTTGCCGTTGTGATCAGCAACAGTGACATCACTCAACATGGAGACGTGGCCCATGATTGGTTCCAACAGCTTCTCCTCCACTGGCTCACCAGCAATAGGAATACTGAAAACGTCACCAAATTTGTCAGCCACAATCAAGTTGGCATCATCCATGGTTGTAGATGCAGCACATGGTCTCTTTGGGAATGGCTGGCGTTTGACTAAAGTCAAGCAGTTTGGTTGGCTGTAGTCGATGCTGAACACCACAGCCGACTTATCATTATCAGTTGTGCAAATAATATACTTCTCGTTACGAGAGAGTGTCAAGCTGCGGATAAAGTTTTGTGGTTCCTGCTCTTTCTTTTCAGTCTTGGCCTTCTTGCTTGGCTGCTCAGCTTCCTTCACGGAGTCGGACCAGGATCCGACTACTTTACCAGATTCGGTTTCAAAAACATAGAGACTGGTTTTGACTCCGGCAAATAAGTGCTTGCCTGAAGTATCGCCGGCTAGGACTTGGAATGGGTGCTTCATTTCAGTGGTGATAATGGCACTGATGGAAAAACACTAATGCGCAGCGATGGTCCTGCATGCAAACAAGCAAAACGGCCTAAGTCTTCAGAAACCATCCCCAGGACTTTTTAGATGATGATTGCGATTCCAGCTTGGTCAGCTCAGATTCCTCATTTTCATCTTTCTTGGGAATGTATTTCTGTGGCTGCCGAGCGTGGGAAAAGTAAACGTCTGCCTTCTCACTGAGAGACATCTTTTGCGGAGGAGGTTTCTTGAATGCGGAAAAAATGCTACCAAAATTGTACTGTGAAGATGAACTCATGCCAGCCCCGATATGATATGGCTCGTGGAAGTTGAAAATGAATTCGTCACAAACTGCGTCCCAGATTTTGTAATTGTTCGTAGAAAGCCATGAAGTAATGAAGGCCTCATGGAAATCTTTGAGGGCACCGTAATGCTTATTTTCAGCAATGTCAAAGCCTGGAGGAGAACTGCCAAATCTTTCTGTATACTGATGGAACCTCGTTGTAGACAACAAGCTGCGGATATAGTCTTCAAACTGGTATCGTATATGATCGTCACTACCAACATAGGAGTCAGCAGTGGGTTCGTAGGACAAAAGATTCGTGATAAATTTCTTGTCGTAATGCGATAATACAAGCTCCTCATGCTTGCCCATTGGATATGTAACCAGAGAAGTATCAAGATTGACCAAAACGTCGATTTTGTAGTGGCCCAGCTGGTTAACAATTAGAAGATTAGAGCAGCCTACCATAAAAGTAGAGGCTGAGAGTTCGTCAAACTGCTGCAATGGCAAGTAGGGGTTCCAGAAGGAGCCCTTTGTGTTGAAGATCTGAAGCGGAAGACCGAAAAATCTCAGCATGGACTGTTTGTCGTTAGTTTTGAGCGACGATGGCCTGGAGAGCGGAGAAAACTTCTCCTTGTAGTCGCACAAGGCACAACCAGATAATTCCAAGTTGTTGAGGAGGTCGGGTATCAATGCAATTAGATTGTTTTGGAACTGGGTAAGAAGCTCGAGGTTGTTGTTGGAATAAATGAGAACCTTCTTTTCTAGAAGGAGTGCTTTAAGTATGACGAGCATATTGGAGCGGTACAGAGATAAGATGTCGTGGAGGTTCAAGTTGACAAAAAACTCATCTTGTCTTTCGTTCTTTTTGTTTTGCAAGTCAAGCATTTCCTCAGGAAGCTTTGGTTTAAGGGAGTTGACGTCCTCCACAAGCTTGAAGTTGCCGTTGAGGTTATCGAAGAGGTTTTCTAGTAGATCAATGTTCGAAAAGTTGGCTTGCTGGAAGAATGTATGCGTGATAATGGAGAGTTTCTCCTTGATCTTGGTGAAGATAGGCTGTTTCCGTGTAATAACGACAACAGATTTCTGAACAATGGACCTTGTAATGTCCTTGTTGCGCAGAAGCTCTTCGTCGGAAAGATCGGAAGCCTTAACCTGTCTCACACAAGAGCACCCAAATAAAGTTTCCAAGTGGTTTGGATTGCCCTGGAACGCTTCCATGTCAGCATGGTCATCGAGAGACGTCTTTGTTGAGAAGTCGTAAATCAAATTGAAGTTGGAGAAAGTCTCCTCAAACAAGTGGGAGCCGTCTGGCAAAGCCTGGAAGGGCAAGTTGCGGAAAAGATGACCAGTCGAATCGACCAGAGGATGATAGTTGGAACGCCACCACTGGATTTCGGGGCCTCTCACATGGTGGAAGTCCACAAGACAAATGGCGAAGATCATGTCGTCTAGTTTGGAGAGGTCCAGGTCGTTATTCTGACGGGGAGAATGCACTATGGGCAAATTCTTGATCTGCACGGAAGAACGTCTAGACAGGTAGGTATGAGAAGACTGCTTGGAGTTTCTTCTTGGCGTAGAAGGCTGAGAATCATGCTGTGAGGATGAAGACGAAGTTGCCGTTTGCACTAGATGTAGACCCTTGTGCGGGTCGGAAGGCAGAGCGTCAGTTACCTTGTGTCTTGAGCTGCCAGAACTAAGTCTCATTGGTCGACAGACAAACAGATCAGAAGTCTGGGGAACTGGAAGTGAGGACTGGGCAGCTGGAGCTGGAGGAGGAACCGAGGATGAGCCATTTTGAGCGGAGCTGGCCACCGGAGCAGTCGAAACAGACCGAATCTCCATAGGTGTGCCATGGGTGGCTATAGTATGCTCGGATCGCTTGGAAATCCGGAGAGGTTTCAAGGCCACTTCGATGTCGGATGGACCATCCGTGGAATCCTGGCGAGGATCGTTGGAGGAGGCCTTTGAAGACTGGGACATGGCAGGCCACGGAGAGGCACAGATAGCTAAACAGGATTGAGCCTCAGGCTACAATTGGATGGTGATGACACGTGGAGATCAAGGCCAGTGGTTATACGATAGCACCGTGATGGAGACAAAGACAAAGGTCACGTGCGGCTACAGCGGGGTGTAGGCAGGAATGTGGAGCTCGGCGAAAACTGAAACCGGCACATGCGGTGAGAGCATACTATTAGCTACGTGGATAAACAGTGGTTTTGTTGAAGGTTTCTGGATGCTTTGCAACATGAGTAAGATTTGAGGAGTAGAGACGGGTGTTCTGTATGATGTAATGACCCAAAGAAATTATCACTCAAAATAATATTACATGCACTTGCACCGTTTGTGAATGATGGCGAATTGCGCACTGTTTTCTGGAAACGCTGTTGAGTTAATGCGGGTCGGAGAAACACCCCCATTTGCCAAGACGTAACAAATAGGCCGAATAACGGTTGTGGTAATTCCCAGTTTGCCTAGCTGTTGGGAAATCTGCAGTTTTCGATGACGGGGTATCCACCATGCTGCACCGCCAATTTGTGCTTATTCATCTCAACGGCCCTAGCTACTTTGAGAAGCTTCGATATTAACGCAGCTCGCCGGCTGCGAACGGTTGTGCACAGGCCAGACCCAACTCGTAACCTCTATTCGGCTCGGACTTTCGGCCCGGACTGACCAGAAATCACAAAAATGGCAAAATCCGAGTCCAGGGCAGCCAGAGACATTTTGAGCCATGTTTTTCTCAAAACAGGCCTACTCAATTGCATCCGGAGTGGGCACGGCAGCAACTCACCGGTGCGGACGTCAGGCGGTCACTTCGCATATTCGCTTACCGGGCGGCCCAACAAGAGACCAGTCTAGGAAGACCAACCTGCCCATACAAACCGTAGAAAATGAACGCTTTTGCCAAAAATGCAAAAGTGCCCGACGATGCGGAGAAGCCGGCAGGGTCAGGAAGAGCAACCCGACGCAATTCTCCCGAATGTTCTTATACACTCCGCCGGAGAGTTGCCCCTCTGACATCTCCGAGCACGCAGTTCATATGTAGGATTACATAGGGGCCGGGGCTATATAATTCCGTGCTTCTGGGTTGCAATTGAAATTTCTCACCACTAAAAATGACTTTCTCTAACGGATCTACCTTCCCATCTGGCGTTGAGTTCGGCTACGTGCCAATTGACCTTGCTACCATCAAGCAGGCCGAGGCTACCTCTTGCGGCAAGCCTTTCCCATTGGACGTGGACAAGCTTTTGGAGCAAAACAAGGGCCACAATGTGCTTTTCGTTGCTGCCCCAGGTGCCTTCACCCCAGCTTGCACAGAGAGCCATGTGCCAGGTATCTTGAACCACTTGCAGGACTTGAAGGAGAACAAGGACATTACTGCCATTGTGTTCATCACCGTCAACGACCCATTCGTTAACAACGCCTGGGGTAAGTTGTTGTTGCAAAACGCCACCCTCCCAGAGCTCCTGAAGGCTCCAAAGGTGATCTTTGCCACCGACACTGACCTCAAGTTCGCCAAGGCCAACGGTGTCACCTTGGACATGTCTGGAATGGGCTTCGGTGTGAGAACCGGCAGATTTGCTCTCGTTGTGGATGCTGACTCCAAGAAGGTCAAGTACGCCGGTATTGAAGAGGGCGGTGGTGTCTCTGTTTCTGCTTACGAGGCCATTGCTGCTGCCAAGTTGTAAATATAACGAAAAGTGATGTGTTAAGTCGTTAGTTCTTATCAGCTGTAGCTGCCTCGGTGATGCATTGGGGTTGCATTTCCCTCGGAACCGTCCGAATCTTGCGTCCGAGTAGCCACTCTAATTTTTAGTCTTGCATAACATCATACCGCTTATCCCTGCTGCCCCATTGTCCGATCACTAATCATCCTTCGTTGCTGCTCACGTGTGGCACCCACAAGAGCAAGAGACCGCAAATGTGCCAGCAAACGACGGCCCCAGGCCCCAATTATATATATCGTAGACCTCTCCACGCCAATTGACCACCAATCTTTCTCTACATAATGACTCTTTCCACTGGTTCTACTTTCCCATCTGGCGTTAAATTCACCTACGTTCCTCTTGACCTTGCCTACGTCGAGGAGGCCCCAGCTCTTAGCTGTGGCAAACCATTCCCATTGGATGTGGACCAGCTTTTCGAGAAGAACTCCGGTGACGTCTTGTTCGTCTCTGCCCCAGGTGCTTTCACTCCCCCATGTACTGAGAACCACCTCCCACCATTCTTGAACCACTTGCAGGACTTGAAACAAAAGTACAATATCACCACGGTGGTTGTACTCACAGTGAACGACCCATTCGTCAACAGTGCCTGGGAGAAATTGTTGTTGAAGCAAGTCAAGCTCCCTGCCACTGACTTGTTGCCACATCTTGTGTTTGCCTCTGACGTGGACCTCAAGTTTGCAAAGGCCAGTGGCATCTACTTGGACTTGAGAGCAGA
Organism: Osmozyma mogii; assembly: GCA_030573315.1. Taxonomy (NCBI): domain Eukaryota; kingdom Fungi; phylum Ascomycota; class Pichiomycetes; order Serinales; family Metschnikowiaceae; genus Osmozyma; species Osmozyma mogii. The sequence goes on from JAJMDB010000002.1 coordinate 413,709, forward strand.
CGGGCTTGGCGAGAGAGTGGGAAGATCCGCCTTTGTCGTCAGCCCAACAGACAAGAAGGTCAAGTTCGCAGGAGTCGAAAAGGGCCTTGATGTCGAGGTGTCGAGCTATGAGTCGGTCACAGCCAACATCTAAGTAAACTACTAGTTTATAACTAAGTTCGTGTGATTCATTCGTAAATCGTATAACTTACAACTCACCGGAAGCGTCGATGGTGATTCTGGCCTTGGTAGCACCAGAACCAGAGCCGTAGGACTCAATCTGCTTGACAACATCGAAACCGTCAGCAACCTCACCGAAGACAACGTGCTTGCCGTCCAACCATGGGCATGGAACGGTGGTGATGAAGAATTGAGAGCCGTTGGTGTTTGGACCGGCGTTGGCCATGGACAACAAACCTGGTCTCTCGTGCTTCTTGGAGAAGTTCTCGTCAGCAAACTTCTCACCGTAGATGGACTTACCACCGGTACCGTTACCTCTGGTGAAGTCACCACCCTGCAACATGAATTGAGGGATCACTCTGTGGAAAGCAGAGTTGGCGTAACCGAAACCCTTCTCACCAGTGCACAAGGCTCTGAAGTTCTCGGCAGTCTTTGGCACAACATCGTTGTACAACTTGAAGGTAATTCTGCCGAGCTTGTTGCCGTTGGCGGACACGTCGAAGTAGACTTGGGACATTTTTGTTATAGTTTTAGCAAATGTAGGAGACACCTGGCTACTGCAAATAGTGCGAACTGATCGCTATTTATACCTGGCCAGCTTTTCTTTTGTACTGGACAGAGGTTTCGGCGCGCTTCCATTAGTGTTTCGAGAGTATAACTTGGTCCATTGTGCAGGCATAACCATTACGAGATTTCACATCACCTTCTGTGGTACTCTGTGGGAGTTTGCCGGAGAATACGGACAAGGAGCAGCGAGCCCTCAGGGATCGGATTTCTATGTGCTTGTAGGGTCCCTATTGTCCTCAGACACATCCTTACCTCCCGGGTCGGGCAATCAGCCACCCTGTCCGGCACACACCGTCGGGGTGAAGTGCCCCATGGAGTTCTTCTGGCGACAGCACGACCGGCCCTGGCGCACTGGCTTGTATGGTCTTTACGACCAGAGCATTAATGAGAATAGAGCAGCACCTGGGGTGTACTGGTGTTTAGGATTTAATTTTTTTTTTTTTTTTTTTTTTTTTTGTTGAGTTCCTTGTGGGGCCTGCGGCGTCAGGTCCGAGGAAACGGCTACACTTTATACTGGGGAGACAGCTTTCGCGACCAACTTCGCCTAAGCATCTGAAAGCGGCAGCCACCCGCTACGGACAAGGACTAGACGGGTTTTGTTACATTCTTCAATTGCTCATGAAATCGGCTTTCATTGGCACAGCCTCGACGTCGTCGGCAGACTCCCCCACCTGTCATTGTTGATTTGACATTATCCTGGGGAACAAGTGCAGATCGTCACCCGAGGCCTAGGTGACATTTTCACCAAGAAAAGAGGGAAATCTTGTAAATTCCGTGAGTGCAACGTAGTACAAGGCAGCCAGTTACGTACGAGCACCGGGCTGATTGTCCATAGTTTCTTATTTTTGTAAGCGGAATTCTAAGCCACGTTCTTTTTTTGCTGGACTTGTTGACAGTTATAAATACTTTATCGTACGGTTTCTATAAATCGGATGTTACATGAGAGTAAATGTTCCGTTTCCGACCCGTCCAGGCTGTGCAATAATGCATTATTTCTCATGGGCGGAGGTGAACAATGGAGTAAAAATAAAAAAATCAAAAAAAAAAAAGGGCAGAGGGAAAAAAGAAAGGAGTAAAAGTTAAAACGGCCTCGCGCCAAATTAAAATTCAGGGCGGGTTGGACTAGCTGTGTTTCATGTAAGGCTTTGCAGACGACGAACGTGGGGCAACAAAAACACAATCATAACCGAGACGTCTGTTAAAGGTATAGAAAGAATCATAATGTAGACACGGGGCTGTCTAAAGCAACTTTCATTGTGAAATTGCTTGGCACTGCTAGTTGCCGGCCACGTTTTGTGCGCCTTTTTTTGGACTCGTAATAAGACATCAATGCGTGCGGATTAGGGCGACCGCACTCAAATGACGTATCCTAAAAATGCCTCCTGAATCCAATGCAATTTCTTTGTCTTCTCTCAAATTAAATGCGCGAGCGTGCTGTTGTGCGTCTTAGATGTAGGAGATGACTAAATTTACCCACGTTTGAACCTGTCAAAGTCGCTTAGACAAGCAGTGCGGTTTGTTTCAGTCACAGCAGAGGCAAAAACAAGAACACAAAGGGCGGAATTGGTCTAATCTCATGCATTATAAATCCATGTGTTCCCGCACAATAACTTTCCGAATATTTTTTGGATTTGCGTTCGTTTTCCGTCTCCTTGCTTCAGCCTTAGATAAGACTCCTCGCTTGTCGGTTATTATTTGCTCTAGTCGAATCTTATTTCTGCCTCGTTGCATATTATAGCCAGGCAACCGGATTATCACAGCATTCCAGTGTGCTGATATAAAGCTTATTGGTCGCTACAAAACCTTATTTTGGACCCACTTTTGACTAGCGGATTGCTCGCACTGGTTTAGCATCTTCTGCAGCTGCCTGTTTAATCAGATCTGTCGCACTGTCTAGCCCTGCAACAGTTTGTCACAAACTGTTTTAAATACTGATCTCTCCCACGACACGCAAATTTCATCCCACCTCCTTTTTTCAAAAAAAAGAAAACCTTTTTAGCATACTTTCACAAGCATAATGTCCTTTACAACGTTGGTTTGGCTCGTGGACGGCGTGTTTTGCCGTTATCTAATGAATCCTCTTGTAGCCGCTGCTTTGGCTGTGGCATCATATGCTTTTATTGCCTTTTCACAAATACGGATCACCATAAATTTGAGTGGTTTGGCCGCCTTGACGTCGACCGGCTATGGTACTGACTTCCTCCAACAGCTCGTCAACCTTGTTTTCATTTGGCGCTTTGCCCTGGGCCCCAATATGAACATTAAAACCCTGTCATCGCTGGAGGTTCTTCTTCTTGTCCTACAAGAAATCGGGTGTGGTGTGCTCCTTTTCTGCCCAGAATACTCCCTTTTTCACGCCGATATCAGCACCTTTTTTAAGGTGATCATCCTATGGCAAATCTTCTGCCCTTACTTCATCCTCGCCCTCAACGTTTGCGATAACGACGATGAAGAGGAATCGACCGCAGTGACAGAAAAACCATCTGCACAGTCAAGATTAAATCATTTCAAAACACTTCTCATCGACACGAATAATAACTTCTTGCCCATCTTCATTGCCCACTCATTTGCGGCTGTTGGTGTTGATTTCCCCATCTACTCTGACCCAATAGCCCCTTTGATCTACAAAGCAGCAACGCTTTCTTTGAAGGTGTATCTTATTGCAAGATTCATTCTTTATGAGCTTGTTGTTGTCATTTACGAAATGAAAGACTTGCATTCATACGCCGAGATTTACAGCTCGGTGCAACTTGAAGACGAAGAGCTGGCAAAGTCCAAGAGACGTTGTTCTTCTTCTACACAGTCGATCCTTGTCTTCACCACACTCTGTATCATGCTCACGGACCTCAGCATTATTGCTCTTGCAAAACTCTACTAATTGTATCATGAAGGCATAAACTTTTCTGCATTGTATCTCTTGTCAAGAACTTCATTATTATATTTTAATACATGGCGAAAGTACGATCCCACGCTTCTCGTAGTTCCATAGGACACATTTCACGAACATTCATGCCAGTTAATTGCTCTAAATCATGTTCCACATTTAGTTGAGGAATCTCGATCGAAGCTTGTTCATTATTATCATCAACGTCATCATCATTATTATTGGATGAAGCCTCTTCATGATCAGTGGAAACTTCACCGTCTTCAACAGCAGAGTCCACACCCGAGTCTTCACCAGAAACAACTTTGTGGTCTTTTTCCCCAAAAACAGCCTGTGAATTAAAAGATTCCTTTTCGTTCAACTCACCGTCCTCCAAAGCACACAACATTTCTTCAATAAAAAGATCTTCATAGGTTCTTTTCAAGTCAGGCTTCGGTAGTAAGTCTGTCACCATCGGAACACCAGTATTTTCTGTTTCAGACTCCTCTTCGGAGATTTCTTCATCGACATAGTCCCCACGGGCACCAACATCGATTAAAGACAGGGGGATTTCAAAGTCCGCTATTTCCCGGGGGTTCTCGAAGTGGAGCACATTGTTATCCGTGACACCATTTACTGAGTGACCTGTCTCCTCTACTTTTTCGGGCTTTTTCCAAAAAGCAAATGTGTCATCGGTCACAAGGTTAAGCGAGTCCTTAACAAAGTCCCAGTAGTACTGAAGAGGCGCAGTCTTTTTCCGTTTCCCGGTGAAAGGACCGAGAGCCCCGCTTTTGTAAAGGGTGTTGGCCACTGTGAATGTCTCTGAAGAAGTGACAGTTTTATTTTCTTCAGAGAGATCTTCCTTCAGCAAGTTCTTGTCCTCCCTTCTTAAGATAATGGCACCCATAATCCGACGGGTCACAGCCTTGACGATTTCGTCTAGATATACAACCGAATCATATATTAGACGCGGCGCAGCCTTCTTGTCAAGAACTGGGGTGATTTGGTTGCCTCGGTATATTTTGGAGGCTTTGGCAGCACTTTCAAGGTTAATTAGACTTTCCGAATCTCCGTTTTCATCCGTGCCAGTGTATGCGTTGAAAAATTTGAGCTGCTTGCGTAATCTGTCTGTTTCTAGACGCATTTCTCTGTTTGCGATCTGTATGCTTTGGTCTTCCTCATATTCCATATACTCGTCGTCGACTTCTTGAGCATATGGAATTTCTGAGTATTTTATGCCTTCTGGTGCATCTCTGTACCAGTATAAATGCTGACAAAGAGGCTCGTCCTTCTTGTTGAACGTAATGAGCTCCTTTCTATATGTTTTGAGGTATTCGGCCTCCTTCTTTAGTAGGTGAAAGTAAACAAGAATCTCACCGACTGACTTATTGGGTAAATGGATCAGAAACTCTTCTATTCTGTGTATGCTATAGCGGGCCAAGCAGTCGAAAAACGTGTTTTTCTCCTCGGCCGACCAGTATGAACCAGTGGTGCTTTCGAATTGGGGTTCTGGGATATCATCAGTTAGCGGAGACGGCAGTTCCGTTTTTCTCTTCTTTTTGGGTTCATAGTATTCTCTGTCGTATGCCACCTTGCTGGCTAGAAGCGTTTGGGCATCTTTGATGTATGACAAGTTGAAGAAGTCATCGACATGAGCATTGAATTCGTCCACATATTGCCAATCTCCATTGAATCCTCTTGAGTTGTTTTTCTTTTGGGCGGTTTTATCTAGCGTGCTTGGTGCATTGGCTTCATCCTGCTGTGGATCCAGCATATGCTGAAGGTGATCTGGTGGTAGAGGACTGTATAGTGAGATGAAGTGGTGTAGCAGTTGCAACTGCGGGACGGCTACAAAAAAAAAAAAAAAAAAAAAAAAAAAAAAAAAAAAAAAAAAAAAAATCAAAAAAGAGAAGTAGATCGTCTAGAAGGTTCATGATTCACATTGGCTTGAGTGGTGGCCACTCAAAACGTTATATAGGCTCAACTCTATAGCTGCATAAAAAACGAGCCACTCAGAACTCCTGGCAGTGCTCATAATACATTTGACTAGGCAAGCGTACCGCCCATGAAGCCACTGCTTGCCGAACGTCAATTTAGCTCCAAAAGCAGTCAATTGGAGCTGGTAGTGAGGCATATGTAGAAAGAAAGTCCGATGCATTTGGTGAATGTCATTGTCGAGGTTGAACATAAAATCTTTGATGCTAAAGTGCAGATGTCAGTCGCATTGAGAAGGCCAATTGGGTTGGCAGTTTCACCTCCTGATAAGCAGGGGTGCACGACTCAGTGGACATCGTCTTACTGGGTGTTTCTAAAGATTCGATGAAGGTGGTAGAAAGCTTCTAATGTAAAGGCTGGTTTTCGATTTTGTCGTGTGGAGCTTGGAGGGATCGTTTAGTGTCATCATCAGTCTGCGAATGGTCGTCATCTTCGAAATCGGTATCCTCCCACTCACTGTCCTCAGTGGGGCTATGGGGCAAATCTTGTAGTATTCGGGGGATGAAGGGTTTGGGTTCGTCTGTAGGCGGGTCGTAGATGCTCACGTACTCCTCAGGAACAAGACCATTTTCTCCCAGCAGGGGATTCTCAGCGACAAGCCAGCCCTGGCCATGGCGGTAGGAGATCCATATTTCCTGGCCCTCACTCAACTGGATCTCGTTGTCGTTCTCCGGCTGGAAATCAAACAATGCAACGGCTTTCCGGTTGATCTCCTCTGGAGCCAAGGAATCGCTGTCACCCTCTTCGGCACCTAGGGGAAACCTGTCGTATCTGTCTATGTCCGACTCGTCTGATATCAGAGAACGGGAGAGTCTGGGGTAATTGCCACGATGTAGAGCATGGCCTGCAGGATAGGCAAAATCTGTTAAGGAAGAGTCCGACGGACAGAGGCCTTTGGACTGTGACATTGGGAAAAGAAGTGGGTTTTGTGGATGAATCGATGTTTGTGAGGAACGGGATCGTGGTTCTAAATCAGGCTGCCAATATGCAGGTGCGATGTTGCTGTAGAGGTGAATGAGGACTCAACTAAAGACCATTTGCGCGTATGTTATGATGTCGCTACTGCGAGAATCCGGAATGCCATTCACGTATGAGACTTTTCCCGTAGTGTCCGGCTATAGCCTGACTAAACCGCTTAGTAAGCTTCTGGGATCTGTATTGTTTATGCTCATGCTGCAAGAGCGAAAACAGTGGCTTGAGCGTACTACCAGAAGTGACCACTTATGGCCTGTTCGCAGACTGCACACGCCTCTCTGCGGAGAAGCTTTTCTTGGTAGAACAAACGGCACAAAGAGGCTGTACTATTGTGAGGATCTGTTGGCTCTGCCGCTCATCGTTAACGGCATTAACTGACAAGAAGGATCGCCAGAACGCGGTGAACAATGTTATTTTATTAACCGCGTATCCGTAACTATTTCTTGATTTGTCCCCATGCGGATCACCTGTGGCTTCTCAGTGTGACCGTTGTGCTCACTTGTAGATATTCGGCCCCTGCCAGGAAAAGTAGCAAATCTGAATTTGGCCAGCAAACATGTAGATAACGAAAGTTTTGAATAATCATATGTATTTAAATCTATTTGCACTGCAGCCTTGCTTCCTACGCTGGTCTGCACTCATCACACCTATCTCACTTTTTAGAGATTTCATCGCGAACTCCACCTACATTGACCAAATGGACCCCAAAGACGAACAACTCCAGGAGATCGAAGTTCTCCAATCTATTTACCCTGACGAGCTAGAGCAGTTTTCTGAAACTCACTATGCCATAAAACTCCCCCTTGAACTTGCGTCCGATCGCCGTCATTACGCTATTTTGGACGTGAGATACCCAGAAACATATCCCGAAGCCGTCCCGCAATTACAGGTTTCGACCGAAAGCGAAGAGCAGGACGAGGAGGAGGATGATGAAGAAGACGATGATGACCGTCCAAAACTTTTGCATTTGGCCGAGCTGATTGAGTTCGCCAAGGACGAAGAGGTCCTGATGCTTGAAGAAGTCAAGCAAGAAGCAGAGCAGAACATTGGTATTCCCTCTGTTTTTGCCTTGGCTGCCCTTCTCAAAGAGAGAGCTGAGACAATCTTCCAAGAGAAACTAGATGCTGCCCAGAAGAAGTACGACGACGACCTTCTAGCCAAGGAAAGAGAGGAGCAAAAGAAGTTCTATGGTACCAAGGTCACCAAGGAGTCCTACGCCGAGTGGAGAAACAAATTTAGAGAGGAGATTAAAGTTGAACAGAAGGACAAGGAAAGATACGAACTCATGCATAAGGGTAAGCTCACCGGAAGGGAAATCTTCGAGAGAGGCCTTGCTGGTAACGAGCTCGAAGATGACTTGCCTGAATTGACCGAGTCTGTTCTGAAGGTTGCTGTAAATTAATCTACTCAAGAGGCGAAATCCACTCCCATACTTTCATGACTTCCCCGTGGATCTCAAGCAAGCTGTGCTTGACGTTGGTGTTGCGGTCCACCTTGCGGCTCACGGCCTCCCAGAGTCTCATTTTGCGTGCCAAATTTCTTTCGCTGCTGAGAATCAAGTCTCGAAGCTGAATGGACCCAATAAATGCCGTGAGCTCCGTACTGCCACGGGCCGTTTTGGCTTGCTTCTGAAGCTTCTTGAGTACTTCATTGTATATCGTGTCCACTTGCATAATATAAAGCGTATGCTGCTTGTACTTGTGATGCAACAACAAGCTCAATATAACAACACTAGCTAATCCTGCAAGGTAGAGCTTGTTCTTCATGAGAATCTTAACTAGGGTATTGGAAAGATGACACTTCAAGCTGATTTGTGATAAGGACGTTGATCGAAGAATTTCGACCGTTTTGTGCGTCTCTCCAAATGTGTCGTTATCGAACCCAGAGCCACTTGTGTAATCAACAGTTCTTTGTACCTAGATGTTAGTATGTCTTGATTGATAAAAGAAAAATTTCAAAAATTATTCAACTTGCCTTACCGTTATCTCCGGTTCCTTCTCTAACTCCAAAACCGAACGATCCCACAACTCCTCAAACTCCTCCTCTGTAATGTATGGTGCTTTCAAAGCCAATAGAAGATCATGTAATTCATTCACTTCAATACCGGCCTCTGTGCTATCTAATGGTGTTCTTCCGCAGTTCTTGTCAGCGTTTCGGGCTCTTAATAAATCAAGAGCTTCCTGAATCATAAGTTCGGCTTTCTCAGCCTTTTTGCTGTCAGGAACACATTTCTTAGCGTATGGGTCAATTGGGAAGATGTCGTAGTACCATGGCTTATACTCCACAAAATCTTCGTAGCATCCAAGTTCCAAGTTACTGAAACATCTTGCATGCTGGGGACATGGTACACACTGAGGTCTAAAATTATCATCTAGGTATTCTCCCAATCTCACCAAGACTTCGGGTGTCTCCGCAGTGTCTGGAATAGTTGGCTTATAGATTTCTTTGCCACAGTAACCGACTAAGAACGTCTGTTCACGGTACCAGTAGCCAAACAACAAAGTACCGAGGATAGCAATCCACAATAAAATGAATTGGAGCACGTAGCTGAGTTTCTTGCCTGAAACTCTCCGTTTCTTTGCTGGTTTTTCTTTGACCACAGGCAGTTGAGGTTTTTCCTTCTCTTCAACCTCTTCTTCCTCAATGTCAGTTTCAGCCTCTTCATCCTTGTCGAAGCTATGACTTAACATTGGCTTAGAAGGTGGTTCAAGATTGCTTGTCTCGTTTTCTGTCAGGTCGTCAACGAAAGAGTCTGGGTTCAGAACCAAACGCTTCTCCAGTATAACAATGGGTCTTCTTGGTGTAATGCTTCTTCTTCCCTTTGCCTTTGGTTTCACGTACTGGAAGTCAAGACCCAAAAGTCTGCCCAACTCAGCATCTCTGTCCACTTTAGATTCCTTAGGCTTATCTGTTTCTTCCTTCTTCAATTTCGCAAGAGCACTATCAAAACTGTGTGCGTTATCCGAAGCAGAAGCATATGATAATTCCGAGAAATCACCTCCTGAGATTGTTTTGTTTGCAAAGTCTAGGACATGTTGGGTTTGGTATTCATTAGCCTCGGTTTCGGAAGCTTTTTCCTCCTTCACTGGTTCAGATTCTACCACAGACTCATTCTTGATATCCGTAGCGCTGTTTTCAGGAACATAAGTAGGAGTTTGTTCAGCTTCAGTAGTCTCTTCTTCCTCGGCTGTAGGCTTGTGCTCTTGCTTATGCTTTTTGGATGTTCTTGGCTTTTTGGTTTTCTTTGGCGGTAGCACCTCTGAAGCTTCTTCTCTCTTGTGCTTCCGTTTTGATGGAAACAAATCCGATTCGGAGTCAGAGTCCACTCCAAAAACATTGCCCTTAGCAGGAGACTTCTTTTCCTCGGATGGGAATTTTTCTTCAAAAGGTGAAGTACTTAGTAAGGAGTCAGAGGCATCATTGTCGTCCTCAGAAGCCTGGACCACTTCTTTCTCTTTCTCTTCCTTAGACTTACGCTTTTGCTTTTCCTTCTTTGGCTTTGAAGACTTCAGGCTTTGGCCCTCACTCTCAACATCAGCCAAAACTTCATTGTCTTTTTTCGTGTCTGATTTGGATTTCTTAGACTTTCTAGACTTGGATTTCTTTTTGCTGATCTTGTCGTCGTACAAGGCCAAAAGATCCTTCTTTTTTGCATTCGAGGGATACTCGACTCCATTCTCATGAAGGACCCCCCGCAATTGGGCCAACTTAAGAGTACTTGGGTTGAATTCTAACGTTAGTAAATATTATTGATATCTTAGTGATTGATAAACATACCTTCCTCCGAAGCTTCGTTCTCCATGTTACTTGTTGAGATGGTTTTGATGCGATGTTTGTGACCAAAACAAATGGACCGCGCACGTGACATAAACAAACATTTAGTTGTGCGCACGGCATGAAGCTAGCTGCTTGAGATTGCAGTCGGCCATAAGGAAAATCATGAAAATGCTCTTTGGCCACCGAGATAGTAATAATAATTAATTAAATCTTCGTATTTCTTGTGGAAGAAAAAATAGTCTAGGCTAAGTAAATAACCAAACATAGATGTTTTTAATTTTTAAACGGAGTGAACGGACCATTTAAGCTAAATTGAGTGACTGGATGAACGTTTTCGAATGTTGGGAACCCTCACAAGAAAAAAAATAGTAAGAAATTACATATTTGAATCGGCTGGCCACAGTTGATCCGGGAAAGGGACTAACCGACTGTGGTTCCGGATTTAAAAATCACAGAAGCTCCGAGAAACGTGGTCAATTTTAAGCGCCTTATGATTAAAATACTACATAATCATGTCACAATAAATAATGAATTATATGGTGATCTTTTTGTTGAGAAGGACCGGTGTCGATCTCATGAATTTCACACTATATGCGTTGCAGGTCATTTGTATGTGAAATGATCGTCCTGGATTTTCAGATCTACAAAACCATTTTACTTTGAAGACGACATCATCAAGCAAGCATGGGTGAAATTTGAAATAACTCCACTTTCTTATTAATTTGATGTAACTTATCTTGTGTCATACCTGTCGGCGGAGTTAACGTTCTTCCGAAATATTAAGCCACATACATTCTTCGAAAATCAGTGCGCGAGCAAAAATAAAGTGAAAAAAATAAAAATAATTACAAAGCAATCTCGGAATTTGGAGCACTTCGCGAAGGCCGAAGGGCCAACAAAGTAGCCGGCCCACGTTCAACGTGCAAGCAGAAACTTCACTCACAAAAATAAGATTTCTAGGCGAGACAGAGAAGTGTAAATCAAGAAAACGCCTCAAAGATGGTGTATCCGTAAGCGACGCGAGATGCCAAAAGGGAGGGCGGCTAAGACTATTTAAAAGTATGTGGGTGACGTAGAACCATCTACGCGCATCTCACGAACGGCTTATCTTGTGACTTTAAGTAGCTCGGCAGAGAAAGTTTAAGGCCGCGCCTCATCGTTCTCATATTCTCAGCGCCTACGTGGAAGAAAATTTATAATTCCGACCTGACTGAGAAATGCGAACGTAAAGAGGCCCCAAAACCACGAAAATCAGAATTCTTCCCCACTCTTACTGCAGATCGTTACGCACTTGATTTTATCTTAGGGATTCTTTCGCACAGCGCGTCATGAAGCGAGCGCCATGGCTTAAATCGGGCTGCTCCTGAAAAGCATGCGGTGTGAGTGACATCCTTTATCGTCACAATTTTGAGGCGTGTGGCTCAAGCTACGCGACCAACGACTCATGGGTTGTACATAATTGCAGCTATGACGTTCTCCGCACGAAAGCTTGTTTTAGGTCCGCCCTTCACGACGTCTTGCTTCTTTTAGTGGGACATTGTCTGGGATCAGTAGCAAGCCTTTATTATGCTCCGAATCGAAAATCAATTTGTTTTCATAATTTGAGGCTGCTTTTTGGCTCATTGTGTTTCTCTTTGTTTTAATTCAACCAACTAGTAAAGAACGGTATCAACGTGTTACGGAATAATTGAATAGCATGACTATGTTCGGGCAAGGAAGCTTGCTGTCAAATCGCTGCATGACGAAGATTCGTTAATTGTCGCACGTATGCTTTACGATTGGAATATGTGCCGTGTTGTAAAGCATTGGCCGGAGGCTGGACTGGAATGCGCGGGAACTTTGTCCCACGATAAGCGAAAGGGGCCTGCATGTGCAGGCTGCAATCTTGGGGTATCGGAACAGAAAATTAGCTTGACGTGAGCACCTACATGCTGTGCATATAGGTTGCGGTATGCATCAAGCACTGTCTCCCGAGATCAAACTTTGCGCATAAGATGCAACTCACAAGGCTGTTGAATGCAAGAACAATTCGTCTTTTCGATAATGCTGGGAAGCTATTATCCCTTAATGAGCTGATTTTTGACAAAAAACTTTGTTTGTTTTTTGAGCTCAGAAGAGTAAGAGTTTCAGCAAAACATTTCGTACCGCGGCACAGTCGGCGAGCAAATTGCCTGCAACGGCAAAAGGCTCTGCAAAACGATAAAAGGCGAAGTCGGAACATTAAGCGAGGTCACACATGAAATCCCGGGAAGGGCTCGGCTCGAGTTGTAAAACGCATGTGCAGTGTACCGATTCGAAAAAATAAAAGAGCGCCACAAAAATTCGGCAATAGTATGCTCAAGTAAAAAAAGAAAGAAAAAAAAATGTTGGGAAGTATTAATAAGATTTGTACTTTAAAAAACAAAAGGGACGTGAGGTGAAATGAATACAGCAAGTCATGTTGTTGTGTGTACCTTTCGGTATGTAGATGAAATGAGGTAGATGGGATTAAACTAGCGAGACAAAATTCCATTCAAGATATATCGGATCGGCCTGCAAGGTGCAAGTTAAGGGAAGGACACTTGGCGAGGGATGTAACAGAAAAGGAAAAGGGCTTACCGCAGCCCGAAGTGTGATGGCTGAAAAGTCATATGAATTGTTACTGCAATTCGGCTAAGGATTTTTTTCAGATTAGATGATTGAAGGATGCGCCATGCATGAACAAGTGGTGCTTGAACTCCTATTATGCAGCGCGCGATACATCGGCAGAGCATAAACGAGAATTTGGACCAAGAGAAAGTCCAGCATAGACAAAGACCACCAGAAGTCTATTTTCTAAAGGCTAGAAGAGTGGTACCTGACAAATGGAGGAAAGTTTCCATCCCACTCAGGTATTCAGGTTTATTATACGGGAGAGAAAAGCTTCGTTATGCGGCCAGAGCCAGAGACTGCCGACCTCGCGCAGGAGTATGTAGCACCGAACCGAACGCAACTGCAACAGATCGAACGCTGGGCTGGAGGAGGAAGCCTAAGTGGGTCAAATTAAACTACAAAAGTACAGCCTGTAAAATAACATACCACAAAATAAGAATGAATGAAAACATGAGCACGTGATGTGGCTAAGAATAGTTGGAATAAATGGTTGTCTTGCGATATTCATAATAGTTTGGCCGCTTGCTATGATGAAGGGTTTGAGTTGCTTTGCTTTTGATATTATCAGAGCTTAGATGTACGTGTCAGCACTGAAGGTAATAAATGAGAGGCACTCACACTCCACAAGTGATATTATATTCTCTAAAGAGCATGCGGTGTATGTATAAAGCAAAAGAACAAGAATAAGCGCAAAGGAAAAAGCTAAGACTCGAGCTTCAGCGGCACACAAATTAGTTGAATAGAATCGAGATTCCCGTATACATACAAAGATCAGCGGCGGCTCATAAACAAGGTTCGAGGCTTTCACAGAATAGAACACCTGGTAAGCTTTTGTTCTCTGTTCAAGCGATAAAAAAGATCTAGTACCCCGCGCCCCATTGGCCTAGTTTCATGTTCTCTTGTTTCTTTTTCAGTTTTTCGCTTCAGTAATAGCCATTCAGCAGAATCGAAGGCAGTAAAACTTTAATGTGATGGTTGAGCTAAAGTAAGCGACAAGCGCAAGGTGCATGCATCACTTAGCCGCAAAGAGCAAACGGCAGAGTGGAACGATCAGAGAAGGTGCGGAGGCCGATTAACAAAGCGGAGATCGGAAGGCGCATGGGAGATTTACCGCAGGCCCGAGCTGGCTTTGTCTAAACTATGAGTGCTCGTGAAGAACTTCCCGTAACCCTTAAAGGTCTGAGTTAGTTCCTTTTTTCTATTCTTTTGATTGCTTTAGTAAGAACAACAAGGCCGGAATCAAAATGTTGGGATGTTTGTTGTTGTTTTAACTAAAAAAATAGTAAGTATTTAACACAAAGCTGGCTCCTACTGACTAATTGACAACCACTGCTCAAGGCTGTAGTTGTTTCTTTTTCATCTCAAATCGGTGAATCGTTTGCCGTCATCCCGCGCTGTAGGTTACCGACGCAGACAGCATTACAACAACTCTTCTTTTCTTTTAAGTGGCATGATGATAACCTCTGTGTACACCGATTCTAGTGTATCGGTGGTTATGTAAAGTAACCAAAGTGAAATTCTATCATGATCACAGTGGTGCTTTTTTTTTTTTTTTTTTTTATGTTGTGTGTATGTGTGAGTGTGTAGACTCTCGTTTGAATGCAGCAACTTTAGTCGTTTCAGTGTTACCGCATGTCCCCCGTTCCGACATACACCAAGCCACATACAAAAACGGAGTACATCGGTTTGAAGGAAAAGCACGATCAGCCTAATTCTTCGGCAAACTGCACATTCAAGACCTTATTCCCACAAGAAATTTTTGGAGCAGCAAATGAAAGAGAAAGAAAGAAGTTTGGAATAATGGAATAAAGTTGATCGCGGAGGTACTGAGAAGCATAATTCAATTGTGCGGCGCCAGCATCCTCGCCGAGAGTAAAATAAAAAGGGCATTGTTCGTTTCGAACCTCCGCTGAGAATGCCATGAAAGTTCACAAAACAATTCTGCAGCGAAATAAAGCCTGTGGCTTATCTCCTTGAGAGAAAGATAATGAGAGTGGGGACGGCCTTTTCGCACTTATTGCTGTATCGTAGTTTGGTTTTCAGCTTAGCCACATGGTTACCGCGTTTGTACTGGTGCCCGGTGCGCTGTAACAAGCAGGTGCTTTTTTTTTTTTTTTTTTTTTTTTTTTTTTTTTTTTTTTTTTTTTTTTTTTTTTTTTTTCGTTTTGCATGTTTGTGTCTCGGCTCAAGCAGACGCACGTATAATACGCAAGACTGCTGGCATGGGACATGAGGCAAGAAGACTAAAATAAAAATTCAGCCTGGAGCAGTATCAGCTTGGCTTCTAAAGAATGAAACAACACGTTATCAAAAAACACAAAATAGCAAAAATGTTAAAATAGCCTACTGGTGACCCAAGTAGTCCGCTACACATCAATGATATACCTTAACAACAGCTGTCTCGATCATAATAGAACTTTGTTTAGCCGCTGGCGAATCGTAGATGCATATGTGCGTATTGTTCGTTCCTGGTTATCGAGTTCCTGACTAAACGCATTATGTTTTATAATATTCCCATTTCTTTTTTTTCGTCCTCTTTTTTTTTTTTTTTTTTTTTTTTTTTTTTTTTTTTTTTTTTTTTTTTTTTTTTAGAATTGATGTGCACTTGTATTTAATCACCACGGTATCCGTCATACCCACGTCACTTTTTGGTCCCCGGAGGAAAGTACAGTTATTGAAACAATACTTGAGGTTCAAAGTAAATTGAAATAACACTTCGTACCTGAAAGAAGAAAGATTTCCCACTTCACCAAAGCAGTGACTTATTTGGGATCTCGATATTTTTTACTACCCAATTGTTCATCTAACACTTTCTTATTGTTGAAATAATAAATAAAGTGTTATTTTCGGTCTTGAAGTCCAGACCAAGTTGTTCTCAGTTTCATCCTGCTCGAGTACATCAAAGATCAACACTTGCATCTTGCCTCACTTCTGTTAAATAATATTCCTGAACCCTTTTCTAAACGCCGGAGATAATAAAAAAAAAAAAAAAAAAAAAAAAAAAAAAAAAAAAAAAGAAAAGCATAATAATTTAGTTCAATCGTCCTCGCTTGTTTCTTATATTATCTACGCTCTATCACATTCAATAATTTCCTTTATTTTTTAACTTTTCTTTTTTTGTGGCCTTGATAATTTATTTTTGTCTCTCGACTTGTTTCGGCTATCCATATAAAGATAAAGCCAGATCCTTTTCGAACCTTGCAGCCTCGGGTTTGAAACTCAGTTTTTATGTATCAAGGCAGCTTACCACAGCTTATTTAAATTATCCCCACAAAGACTCATTGAAAGCAAATCCGGCTTTCAAAATCTTCCCTTTCATCCCACAATTATCTTGGCTCACACAATAACTGTGTGATACCTAGTGCTTGTACTATATGACACTTTTAAGTCGAAGTTTTCTACTTCAATTTGGCATCTAATTCTTTTTTAATCCATATCCCCAGGATTACAAGCATTTAACAATAATTTATTATAATTCTCCATACCGCTAATAATAACTTTTCAACATGCCAAAGCTCCCGTCAGTTTCAGAATTGATGGTTGGAGCACTGCTCCCAGGTATCCGAGATTATCAACCCACCACTGCAAAGGCTGCGCCGTCGGCCTTCAGTCCAAGGTCTGCAGCACCTGTTTCTGCCTCTCTTACATCTTCTAACTTTTCTTTCGTTGATTCAAATCATCGAGGCTCGAATTCAGGAGAGCATTATGCCCAGCCTGGTCCTCCACAGAAGCAGTTTGCTCAGAACCCACTACCGCATCCTTCTCAGGTGCAATCTCGGCATACTTCTGAATCTGTACAGCAGCCAAGCCTGGTGCTGCTGCTGGCTGAGCTGAGAATGTCGATACTGGCTGGCTCAGTACTGACAGCAGATGCTACAAGTGCTCAAAGTGATAGACCATCACAGGTTTTTGAAAAGGAATCTCCTCCGCTTCTTCCACGTCCTCGCTCTAATTGCACATCTCCATGGAGACACTTGCCTCCCACTCAAACACCATGGGCTGGTCCCAAGGTAGAACCAAATGGACCTCGTGAGCAGCCAGTTCAGCAGACTCCACGGTATGAAGAGTATCAGCCAGCTCCCAAAGTTGAGCCAAGCGAGGAGCAACTCGGAAGGCCAAGCATTCGTCCCACTCATGCAAAGTTATCTACTTCAGCACCACAAGTGGCTACATTGTCTCACCCCAATGCTTCCGTCACACCTCCATCTGTACCACAGCCGATGATGGCTCATCATAACTCTCCTTATGAAAGACAATTTAATCCCGAGATTCATGTTACTAATCCACCTCCCGCAATCCAGTACGGTCAGAACCCAATGGGCTCTGTTCAAGCTGTTTCGGCACAATATCCTGGTCAAGTTCCAATGATGGTACCTGTGCAATCTTATAATGTGTACAGACCACCAATGGGACCACAAGTCCCATACACCTACGGAGTGGGAATGCCACCCGTGGTGCCTATTATGGCACGTAGCGGCGAAGTTCCAACCTACGGGCCAATGATGGTTAATGACAATCGGGCAGATCGTGCAGAGCGCAGCACTGGTGATCAAAATAATGCCTTGGTGAATAAGCGTCGTATTATTAAGCGTCGTACTCGTACGGGATGTTTGACATGTCGAAAGAGACGGATTAAGTGTGACGAAAGAAAGCCACATTGCTACAATTGCGAGAGATCTAAGAAATTATGTTTGGGTTACGAGGCTGTTCCGCAAAATAATGGAAGGAGGAGACACCTGGAAAATTCAGATAAGTCAGAGAAATCGGACAAGTCCGACAGACGCTTATCGATTCATGATTTAATGTGAATACAACTGCATCGCGGCGAAACCTGTAGAGAAGGTAGTTTCAGAATCATCGTATTTAGGTGGAGAGAGGTGCACTTCTTTCCGAAGGGCAAAAGCGCAAAGTATCGGGCGTTATGAACACTTTGGCCGCTGCTTGATTGCCGAAACGTTACTGTGCGGGTCTAAGTTGCAGGTGGACAGATTTCTGCCAGCCATCGCTGTCAGGCAGGCTAAACGGAATTACTACAGAAAATCCGAACATAGGCTGCTTCCTAGTACATATATTGTGCAGGCTTGACAGTCCCAATGTGTGATTAATTGTACGTTTGCAACTCCTATCAATAGGGCTTATGTGCATACTGTGCGTTGGGGTAGACCATCAGATGATAATTTAAGGCTATGTAGTCTCAAAACTGCTCATCTTGGCGCCGCTTCTTGCAAGGTAATTGTAGGCGCATCGCCCTCAATATTCATTTCCACGGAAATGTGCACTGCGAGTTAACGTAAAGCCGCTTAAGCCAATTTTTTAGTCCGCAGCGCAAAGTTTTAGGTTTCCGGGGCAAGAGGTAGCGGAGCTGCGAACGGCCTAGAATGCAGTAGCCGTGCTACTAAATTTAAGTTACCGGAGCTGCTCGGGATGATTCTACGAAGTTGGCATTTACGGGGTTTTAGTCGCCATGCTTGGTAGGCTGAGGAAAGAAAAGAAACAACCTGCGGGGTAGCGTCTTTGGCTACCCAACAACTGAATTCCGGGCTTTTTGTTTCTTTTGCTCCAGCAAAGAAAACCTTTGTGTTCTAAAAAAAACGTGAAATATTTTAGCAAAAATCGTACGTTGATTTCTTTTGTCTTGGCAAGGCATTTGTTCGCCAGCATCGCTCGCCTGTAAGTGCAACCACTGTGTGCTGCAATGTGTGTGTAACCGTGCGGCTGTTTACATTGATGTGTGGTTTATTGAGGCATTAACGATTTAAGCCGGGCAGAAAGAATACAGCCTATTCACAATGACAGCAGGTTACGTTAAGGCTAAGAATATAAACGTCATTCTTCTAAGTTTATCGACCCACTTTGCCTACATAAAGGTAAAAATGCTCTTTTGTACTATTTTTGGATTATGCTACACCTTTTCCATCTCCTGTACAGCGTAGTCAAGGATGTAGGTCTGCTCGAGCAAGTCGTCGAGTCTCTGGTAGTGTCTTTCGTTGTAAGGGATGATCTGTTCGACCATCTTGCGGATATTGCCAAACTCCAAGTCAAGTCTTTCCACAATCACCAGAAGCACCTTCTGAGCGATTTCAAACTGCTTGAAGTTGACGTTCCAGTCACGGACCTTCTTGAGAAGTGTCTCCATTTGCTCTGCTTGCAAGGACTGCATTGTGACCTCTAGTTGCTTTGATCCAACGATAGACTCTGGGTCCTCGTTAGCACCAATAGCAGACTTGACCACATTAAAGAGTCTCATGGAGTGCTCAAGAGTCAATGCAAGCAAGAAAGCGTTGCTCCAGTCGGACTTGTTGATGAAGTTGCTCAACTGCTGCTCCTGTTCGACCTTTTGCTTCTCCTTCTCCTCGTTTTCTAGCAAAAGCTCATCCGTGCGGTCGTTCCACAAGCTCAAGTGGCCGTCGGCATCAGCAGTGACAAACTGGAGTCCGTCATCCTTTGTGTCTGCGGCCCAGATTCTGTTTTCGTGGTTGTCTAGCGTGGCCACACACTCCAGCTCTTTAATGTCCCAGACCTTGACAAGCCCATCAGCACCTGTAGTGACAAGCTGGCGGTTTTTGTTGATGAATCTAGATCTCTGCACAGCGTTAGTGTGGCCTTCTAGAGTCTTGGTGCATGTGTAGTCCGCTAGCAGCCACACCTTTGCTGTTTTGTCACCAGAGGCAGTTGCTATAAGACGGTCGTACTGGCAGAAGCTGATGTCCCAGAGTCCTCTCTTGTGTCCTCTCAAAACACCAACGGTCTCACCAGACTCCACGTCCCACACCTTACCCAATTTGTCAAAGGAGGCAGTGGCGAAAAAAGCGTCATTTGGTGAGATGGCCATGGCGTTGATCTCTTTCTCGTGTGCACGTCTGGTGTAGTCACTGGCCTTGACGGTCAGGCCACTTGTCTTTGGCACCTTCCATTTCTTCACAGTCAAGTCAGTAGCAGCGGTGAGCACGAACTTTGGCATTCCACCAGTGCTCTTGGGCAAGCTACAGGCAGTAACAGCTCCAGCGTGACCGGTGAAAACGGCATAGGGTTCCAACGTATTCTCCTCTGTGAATCTCCACAACCTGGCCTCGTTGTCCTTGCTTCCTGTAAGGACCCACTGGCCATCGTCAGAAACATCGACGCAGTTAATCAAGTCAGTGTGACCCTCGAGTAGCTGCACGTCAAGCGGAGCCTCTGTGTCTATTATTCTCAATGCTGGGGCGTTTGTGGCCAAGGCCAAGTGGGTTTTCTCAGGGCCAACGTATCGGAGGTCAGCAATGATGCCGTGGTTACCAGCCACACGACGCAAGATTGGCAACTCAACAAAGTCCTCGGTGATGGAGTCGGACGCCAGAACCTCCACAAGGGTCTGGTCACTAATGACCATCCAGATGGACTCGCCGGTGTGCACAACATCGATGATTATAAGCTCCTCCTGGGTCTCCATTGGCTTTGGTGTTCCTCCAAGTGGCTTTCCGCTCTTCAAGTCCCACACCTTCAAGTAGTTGTCTCCGCCAGCAGTGTAAAAGATGGTGCCCACTTCGAGCTCAAGAAATCCACAGCTTTCGACCTGGTGGCGCACAGCAAATGTGTTGTAAGGCTTTCTCAAGCTCTCTGTGCGGTACAATGCAACAACCTCGTCTCTGCCACCGGTAATGAACTGTGTTCCGTCCGCAGAGAATCCCAACCCACGCACTGCTCCTGTGTGCTCTTGGTGGGTAGCAATACACTTTCTTTTGACAAGATCCCACACCTTGGTGGTGCCCATGGTGTCTCCCAGCGCTAGCCACCAGCGAGAGGAGTGGAGTTTGCCGTGGAAAGCCAAAGAACAAATGGTGGTTCCATGTCCCTTGAGTGAGTGTGTGACGTAACCACCTTCAACATCCCACACAGACACAATACCGTCGGTGGAGCCAAAGGCAAACAACGTCAGTGTTTCGTCGGCAGTGGCAATGTACACAGGAGCGGAGAATTTGAACTGCTTGGTGATGGCTCCTGTCTCTGTGTCGTAAACTCTGAGTTGCTGGGATTGCGACACAACAGCTAGCTTGTTTCCGTCGGGGGTCATTGCTAATGCAGTGACGACCTCTCCGTCGCCTTCAAGAGTATGCATTTTGGTGTTGGTCTCGAGATTGGTGACAACCACATCTTCATTGAGTGGTGTTGCAACTAGCACTCCATCTCCTGAGAATGCGGCTGACGTACCACCCACATAGAACGGCTCGATGTCACTGGCCCCAAAGGCTCTTTTCACTGTTTCAGCCATGAGGTGATATGCTGTTTTTGACTGAGTCTTAAAAATAAAAAAGAGTGTGTGCTTGAGTAGCCGATGAGATGAGCCTTGCGTGTGCAGGGTTTTGATCTGGGCTCGAAAAATAAAAAAATAAGCCCGATGCGGGGCTCGAACCCGCAACCTTTTGATTGACCTTAGAGATTAAGAGTCAAATGCTCTACCGATTGAGCTAACCAGGCTTGTTGAAATAAAAACTACTCAGGAGGTGTCATCATCTATAAACTATATTTCTGTTCTGTCCATCTATATTAACTACAAACCGTCAGCAATTTCGAACCCCATTTCCTTCGCCGTGCGTCTCATGTACTTCTCGATGTAGTCCTCGATTCCTTCGCCCTTGCCACCGTATCTATCGCCGGTGAGGATCTGTCGTATTCTGAAAACCCAAAATACAACCGTGTTGATGAAAAGAACAACACGAACCTTCAACAACAGCATCCACTGACTCACATGTCTGACGTCCAACGGCTCTTCCTTTGTGAGAACATCGACTGCACTGTCCGTGATTAGATTAATTCGGTTCACTGGGGAACCCATTTGCGCATTGAGGTTCTGAATCATCCGCATAGACCTCAGAAGAAAGAGCATCTGTAAGGGGAATTTGGTCTCGTCTCCCAAAAGAGATTTCAAAAGCTCATAGGAGCTTTGATACTCGTTGCCAAGGCTTTTCTTTGGAGGTTTAAGTTGCACCAAGGTAGTCAAGAAATCCGGATCACCGATACCCCACGAAGTGGCAATTCGCTCCATTTCAGCTGTGTTATACTCGAGTAAGCATTTCCATATGAGACAATACTCTCTTTTGAACTTAGCTGGGAGCGTGATGTAAAGACCATGGTCTAAGATGACAAGTTGCTGTTTTCCATCCTTTATTCTGGCAAGCATATTTCCGGGGTGAGGATCGGAATGAACAAAGCCATAGTGAAAGATCTGTCTAGCAAAGATCTTGACGTATTGGGACATCATCGTTGTGATATTGACATTTGCATCTAGAAGTTTTTGCTTGTCTGCCAAAGAAACACCATCTATCCATTCGGTAACGAGGACTTGGCTTCTTGTGTACTTGTCGTAGTTTTTAGGCACATAAATATTAAGAGACTTCACAGCTGGGTCGGAGTTAATGAGCAGGGCAAGTTTGGCAGCATTTTTAGATTCAAGACGAAAGTCGGATTCTTGGCTCAACTGATCAGAAACATATTGAGTGAAGAATGAAAGTGGCAAGTCAAAGAGTTTTGCGTATACCCACGACATGCCTCTATACACAGCAAGGTCCACATCAAGTTGCTTGATTATGTAAGGATGTTGAATCTTGACAGCAACATCCTGCTGCTCTTTCTTCAAACGAGCCTTGTGGATTTGTGCAATCAGAGCAGACGCAATGGGTGTGTGATCAAAAGATTCGAATATTTCAGTCTCGTAGTCATTTCCCAAATGACGCCTGAGAATTTTGTCTATATCATTCCAGGAGTCGTTAGGAGCAGCGTCGTACAAGTTGACAAACCTCCTTTGGTATGCCATAGGAAAGACAGAGGCATTGTTGGCAATAGCCTGGCCTTGCTTGATGTAGATACCCTTGTTCTTGGCAAGCATGTCGAAGATCTTCTCCGCTGCTAGCTCATGAAGATCATCGAGCTTCTTGTAGTTTTTGGAGTTCATTCCATATTGATATGCTACCCACAGAAGAACGTAAACAGCTCTGGCTGAACGTTGAAGGAGTGACAGGTAGTAGTATTCATCAATTGCATATACGGATAAGGAAACACCAGCAAGAACACCCACCGACTTCAAGCCCCAAAACCGAGACCGTGGTTGTTTTGCATGGGTCGGTAGGGACCTGGTAAGCCAACGGTTTCTATAAAGATTTGGACGGAACATGTAGTTGTAGCAGTGACTGAAAATTCGCTTACGCAGCGAGCAATGGTTGCGTAAATTAATAGATACTAGATCTCGCATAAGACGTGCAATCTTGGTGTAAGTGAAAATAAGGTAAAGCAAGTAATTGGTAATTTATTATCATTATTATGGTAGTTGTAGCTACATTTCAGGCCTCTCTACTTTTTTTACGATTATTCAAGATAATTTTTTTGCTGGTGGCTAGAAAAGTGGTTTGATTTACAAAATTCTGCCCCGCTTTCCGTCTCTTAACAAAACTCGCTATCATATGCCAATTCATAAACTCGATAAAAAAAAAAAAAAAACAAAACAGAAAAAGAAAAAAGAGAATATAACAATGTAGTCACCAAAAATACAAATTCTGGACTACTTTCTACAACAATACCAGTAGTGAAGCCACTTTAGTGTGATCAGCGTATTGTAGCTAGATTTAGCCCTTGAGTATCATTTGCTCCGCACCAATACCTGCGCAGAGAGTCCATTCTCACTTAGGTAAATCACCACTCCCACTAACCTATTCATTATGTTTCTGTTGGCTTCCCGCTCAATCCCTGCTGCAGTCCGCCTGTACTCCACTGCCGTTCCTGGTGTTACGCAACCAACAAAGAAGATTGGTGCATTCAGAGGTGGCTTCCTCGGCTTTTTCGTTGGTCTCTCTGTCGCTGGTTCTGTGTCTTACTACTACTTGTTGGACCAGTACAAGCAGACCACCAAGGAGCTTACACTTGAAATCTTCACCTTGAGGGAAGCCTTGGACAACGTCCAAACACACATCAGAGCCATCGAAGAGAAGAAATAATGATCAAATAGACGTTACTGCGGTTATTTTATATGGCTATTTACAATGTCTCAATAAATGTCAATACTCGATCGAGCAAGTTGTCGAAGTTCTCCCGACTGTCTCCTTCGCTGTAGTCCCCTAAGAATTGGATCTCCGTTCTTTTACCTCCAAGTTGTCCTCCTTCCACAACAGACAAATTGACCAGCAACTCCTTCTCCAGATCCATCGGCACCATAATCTCTCTTCTGTACGTCACATTGACGTAATTGTAACGAACAGTTTTGCCGCCAATGACAAGGTCAACATGAGGCGCAATGGAGGTCTGCTTTTTTCCACTGTAGTCCAACACAGAGTTGTTCAAGAACTCCTTGACGCCTGGTTGACTATCGAATCGAGAGTATCTGTCACTTGTAGAGTTCAATTCGGCTCTTATGTCGTATTGTAGGTCCTCATCTTCATTCTCGGCACTAGGCTCCTCCAAGAGTCTTCCGGTTTGCTGACAAGAGATCTTCACATCACTTCTTGCATTAGGCAAATTAAGAAGACCACTCTTTTCCCCCTCAACAGTGACGATTTGCAAGGTTTCGACATCCGGAACAAGATTTTCTTTCAATTGCACCCACAACTCCACCGGTGGATACTTCACCTGTTCGTCAACATCCCTGTTGACATCTCCGTCAAAATCTCCGATGTATGGAGAAGGCATAAATTTGAATTGGAGACTGTACATGTTAGGATCGTGGAACATTTCAGCGGAATCAGGAGAGCAAAAGTCGAGAACTTTGTCATGCGCCAAAGGCACATTGGGGTTGAAGATAAAGGACTGATTTTCTTGCTTGAATGGTTTGATAGTAGGAATACTAGAGCTTTTGCTTTTGGAACCTGCTTTGCTTTCAGTAGGCTTTTCCTCGACAAGAACCTCGCCCAAAGTCATGGTGAAGAACTTGTCATCTAAGTGGTCGGGGCCAACTCCATTGAGCTTCTCAAAATCAGAGAAGTCAGTCAATTCCTTATAAATCTCATCTCTTTTCTCGAGAGAGATGCTTGTTTCGGCTCTATTTTCAACATTTTCAACATCCTGTTTCAGGCTTTCAGTCAAGATGTCCCACTCCTCGCTCATTCTTTGTTCAGCAAGGGATATCAAAGGCTTTTCCTCATCAACCCATGTCTCGTCTTGAAGCCGTATATGACTTAAGTTATCAGCCGAAAACTGATTGATGCTGGTAGAAAGCTGGTCGCTTGGTCGTAAAACTTGGTCAGTTTTTAATCTGAAGAGAGACTTCCGTCTATCTTTCCAAGTTAAGCTGCCATCATCCTTGAAAGGGAAGAGGGAAAGGTCAGCTGGGTTTGCTAAATAGAGCTTCTGGGCTTGATGCAAATTGTGGTTGATCAACCAAAGAAGAAGACGCTTTGTTCTCTTCAACTGGTTTTTATGAAGTGTACATATTTCGTAAACGTCATCATGGACATGATTGAAAAAGACTTCGGTATTAGCACCGACTTCCCGGACATCAATATCTGCTAGTCTTTTGATGGGACCGAGATCGATCGTCTCCTTATAGTAGTTTTCGAGGGATTTCTGAAGGACAATTTTGGCATTTTCCACTTGTGCAGGGGTACCCTTCAAAACAAGAGACGAGTTCTTGAGATCAAGACTAGAAACTGCATTTTTCACTCGACGTAGTATGTACCCATACGACAGCTGAAGGAGAAAGAGTTCGAGATGCGATAGGCGGACGGAATCAGTTGCAATGACGTCCTCTTTAGTAAGGTTATTGGTCACCTCAAGGTCCCAAACCTTTGTTATGATCAGCTCGGCCAAATCATTCTTCTTGCGACTTGGGATTTTAGTTTTGCTGCCCTTAACATAAGAATGGAGCTGCTTGGCATTATATCCAGAAAGAAGACTAGATTTCAAGGTCAGATATGCGGCTTGGCTCACCACGGAGCTCTCGGGCTTCAACTTATCAATATCTTCTTTGTTGAAGGTGGTGTTCTTTTTATCTAGAGGGATATTATCGTGCTCAAGGAGCTTGAGGATATCAGCTGTCGGTAGAGTAGATGTGCCCTTTGTTTTGAAAAATTCGGAGTTGAAACGGCTATTATTTCGTTCAGGCTTGAGCACCAAAATGTCATTTTTTCTCTTTCTGTTAAAGGATGATCTAGGTGGCTTCCCTAGGAGATCATGAAGAAACAGCGGAGTGTCCAAGGAGTTCTTGAATTGTGGACGGCATGTTTGGAAAGACCGACTGGTGAACAATTGCAACCGCCTCATTCGATCTGGTTTCTTGCAGACGGCAGGAATCGAACTTGATGAGGGACAGATCACGTGCTCTACGCGTGCAGCTAGATGTAGATGCACGTGACAGCAGACACACGGCGGGAAGCGAGAGAAAAAAAAAACTGTTATAAGTCATTCGGGCGCGCCGCACGTGATGCAAAAGAAGAGCAAGAGCTGGCGAGCGCTAGCCGAAATAGGCGTTTACACAACGCTCACACTAGCGAACGTTTCTTTTCTCCGATGAGATTTGCTTATCGCAAAAAGAAAAGACCCAGTGTGGTGACAGCATGACTGAACACAAGTTGACAGTGACAATAGCCGAGGGCCGCCGCAACCACTTTTCTTAGTAAGCGCATAACTGCCATCAGCATAAAAAATTTATTCATTTATTATTTCTCAGGCCATCGACGCACACAGATCTCTGTGGGGTAAAGGCCAAAAAATGCATTGCAGAGCGAAAACGGTCGAAAAAGTGAGGCGAGAAAATTATAGGGAAGGCCTCTGCGGTAGATTATAAGGCGGCCGCACTCGCGGACAATTTCCCAAAGTCTAAATAGTGCGATGCGTTCGCGGACACTTTCCGCGCAGAGACAGGTGAGACGCTTATCGCTGTATGCGGTCAGGCAAGGCATTTTTTGCTTCGGGCCCCGATTCCGAAGCCGTATATAAACGGAGTTTTACCGCAAATGTAGATTTGTAGTGATTTTTCCTAGCATACCCTAATCTTTAATTATAACCCTTATGCTTTCGCTTCGACACAGCTTCAGAGTGGCTCCACTTCTCCTGCGCTCCAGACTTGCAGCCAGATGCTTTACTAACTCTCCTAACAAGAACAACTTTGCTCCCTTTGCCGGAGAGGCTCCACACCAACCGGTGCCAGTTCCAAACCAACAGCAGCCTCAGCCACATGAGAGAGTTCAACAGCCCATTGAGACTACCATCCAGAGCCAGCAGCCACAGCAGAACTCTGATTTCTCTTTCTTGAAGGACTTCACTCCAGGCGAGTTGATTTCTTTCATGGCTATTGGCATTGTTGCATCCAAGAAATCTCTTTTGAACTTGGCCATCAAGGCTTTCCCCTTCGTTCCTATGCCTTTGATCAAGGCTTTTGTCTACAAGATCTACTGTGGTGGTGAGGATTTCGAGCAGGTCAAGCACACTGGTGCTAGATTGCACGAAAGAGGTATCAACAACATGATGATCTCTTTGACCATCGAGGCTTGCAACGGCAATGCCAACGTGGACCCTAACTACATTGTCAACTCTACCAAGCAGTCTGTGCTGGACATCTTGATCCCTCACACTGTTTCTATGATTGAGACTTCCGGAAAGGACGTCAACTCTATTCCTCCAGGTTACGTTGCCTTGAAGCCAACTGGTTTTGTTGAAGACGCTGCTGCCGTCTTGAGAAACTACAACCAGCCATCTCACCAGAAACAGTTTGAGGACTTGGTCACCAAGGCCAGTGCTGTTTGCCAAACCATCTACGAGGCCAACCAGAGATTGGCATCCGTTTACCCAGACCGTGTTGCTCCTTTCGTTGTCGGTGTTATTGACGCCGAGAAGTTTGAGCTTCAGGACGGTGTCTACGAGCTCCAGAGAAGATTGTACCAAAAGTTCAACCCAGTTGACGCTCCTGTTTCTGTTGTGGGTACTTTGCAAATGTACTTGTCTGGCTCTGCTGACTTGTTGGCCCACGAGGAGAAGTTGGCTCAGCAGAACAACTACAGATTGGGCTTGAAGTTGGTCAGAGGTGCTTACATTCACTCCGAAAAGGACCGTGCCACTGTTATCCACAAGACCAAGGAAGACACCGACAAGAACTACAACCAGGGCATTTCTTACTGCATTGACTCCATTTTGGCCAACCCTGGTAACGCATCCACCATTGGTCACCTTGTTGTTGCTTCTCACAACGAGGAATCCATGAAATTGGCTACCCAGAAAACATACAAGGGTGCACACTCCGAGGGCAACAAGAACAAGGCCAACATTTGCTTGGGCCAGTTGCTTGGTATGGCTGACTCCGTCACCCACGACTTGATCACAAACGACAAGGTCGACAACGTCATCAAGTATGTTCCATGGGGACCACCATTGGAAACCAAGGAATACTTGTTGAGAAGACTTGAGGAAAATGGTGATGCCGTCAAGAACGACAACGGCTTCCCATTGATCAAGGCTGCTTTCGCTACTCTCACGAAGAAACTTTTTGCTTAATGATAATGATAGAAATCCGGATTAGATAAATAGATAATATTCAGACTGGTTTTGTAGATTAAGTAACTATAAATACATTTTGGAGACCGGTGGCCAAATATGGTTGCAAATAACGCTTTGAACAACCCACTCCCAGTCAACTATGGCCACCTCCGTTTGCTCCTCGAAAATACTGTCTTTCTTGAGTTTGGCTTTCCCTGCTTTATTAAAAGCCTCGTAAAACTCTTTCTCATTATCGTAAATCAAGTATGATCTCTTTATAGATCTGGCGTTGATAAAATTCTCAGCGTCTTCAACTGATTCGAAAGATCTTAACGTCTTTGCACCAAATGCATGAAATATAAAGCGACACATCTCAAGCACTTTCTTGTCCTGATCTGCTTCCAAGATTAATACCTCCACGTTATTCAAAAGATGTCCGTTAATATCAAGCTGCTCGGTAAGATACTTTTGGTGTAGCCAATTCAACCTGAAAGCAAACGTTTCATGGCTTCGTAAGCTATTAGTGTAATATGACTGACCAGCAGGCAAAAGAAAAATAAACCACTGATCCACCATTGTGGGATCAGCTAGTGCTTCATCAATAAAAGTATCTGCGAGAATGGGCCATCCCAATGCAAGTGCTTGTAAGTATTTCGCAGATCTAGAGTGTCCATCTGAAAGAAGAGCACCGAACTTGAAGCCGTGGAAATGTGACAGTGACAACTTCAATCTTCCTTCATTCTTGAGATCCTGATCGAAGGTCAAGTATTGTCGAATTTCATCATCAATAAGAGTTCCACCGTTTCCATTGATAAGCTTTGCTAACCTATTTTTTCTATTCTCCTCAATGGATGTCACAAAAAAGACCATTCCGCTGAAGATTCCATTCGGCTTTTCAGTTTTCAACTTTCTCGGGCTTACCCTCGTAGATTCGGGTTCAGTCTTTGGAACTGGACTTGGACTCTGTACATTTTCCTCACATACCTTTTTGATGGCAATATAGTTCTGCTGTGTGAGATCGACATCACCACATACCAAATGGAACTTTGTCTGGTGCAGCACCCAATGAGCAAGCTCCATGTACACTGAAGCTAAACTCACCGGAAAAGATGGACCAAAAGGAACATTATGTTTTCCTTTCTTCGAAAGATACACTGTATCGTAGCCTCTCGAGGAAATAAATAATGAGTCAGGGTAGGATGACCCCAAACCGGTGACAACATAAGTACCCTTCTTCAGCAAAGTATCGAGAATATCACCGACCCTGATATCCAAAAGAAACATATCTGCATGCTTGATCTCCATTTGAATACCGTCTGTAAATTCAACCAAAGATGATACATCACTTACGTGATTGACTATCCTCCCAGGAAAGTATTTGAACTGAGTGAATGCCCACACGGCATCAAGCCTTTTCATAGACCTCACATCCAATGAAGTCAGATCCTCCAGAGAAATGTACTTTGGAGCACCCAGCTCTTCTTCTTCCTGCGATTGAGTTACAACAACCAGATTGTATTTTCGCTTTTTGGGAATGTTTATACTAACATTACTCTCATTAGGGTCCATATCCCAATCTTTGGTAATTAAACGCAACTCGGAATTGTCAACGTCATTGGTAATATCCTCAAGTGCAGACAGCGAATCGCTTCCTGGGGATTCCAGAGGCGTTGATAAGATACCGCTGTTACCAGCACCGTCGTTTGCCTGTTCTTGTTTCTGTTTGTGACGGAACACGCTATCTTCATAGAAAACACCGTTTGGACTCTCGTCATCATTGCTAATAATACTCAATTCTCCTTCATTCAAATGTCTTCCGCTCTGCTGACTGCGTTGCTGGCTACTCAGAAGTACTGAGTTTGCACCTAGATCTAGAGGCTTAGAATTGTCAAAATCAGAATTGATAGAATCTTCTTGGGTGTTGAAAACTTGTGTTGTTGGTTCTGCAGCACTTTCCTTGAAAATGGGTGATATCATAACAGCCGTTGATTCAGCATTACTATAGTCTTCTTCTCTTGTTCTATTGGGAGAACTAACAACCTGCTCTCTGTTATAAGTATCCAGCTCTTTTTCAGGCGAAGTCCATATGACTTGAGTAATAGGCTGTGTGTCACCCTGGAAAATATTATGGTCGATTTTAAGTGGTACGTTCGGAGAAGACAAGACAAATTCTTTCTTTCTATCTCCGGAGTACTGAGACTGCCTGTCAGGTTGCATTTTAGAGAAGCTTCCAACGGGCGATGGCTGCTGTATCTTTTGTACATCACTTGAGTTACTGTTGTGAATTTTCTGAGTATCATTGGCAAAGTTGAAATGAATACCTGGACTGTCATCAGGATGTATTTTCTGGGTATCATTCAACACAAACTCGTGATTTTGTTGTGCTGGCTGCGAATCACTGGGATGTATTCTTTGAGTATCATTGAACTGTAGATTGCGAGAGTCACCAAATTGAATTCCTTGAGAGTTATCAGCCGCTTGTGTATCATTTGGATGGATCTTTTGGGTATCATCAAAGTAAATCCCTTGGGATTCATCAAGATGCAGTTTTAAGTGAGGAGGATACAACGTTTGAGTGTTGTTAGGGTGTATCTTCTGGGTATCTGGGTTTTCCATTTCCATTTCGTAGACATTAAAAGATGAGTTTGGCAGCTCCTGTGGCACATTTATCTCTAGAGTGTCTGCTTCGTTATTAACAGCCAGCCCATTCGGGGGACCTGCCGCCCTAGGACTATCAGTGGAGTTGGACTTTTGCTGAGTATTTTCATCTGGAACAGTATCGTCTTTGCTCAGAAATTTCTGACTATCTTTGCCTGGACCTATTTGCTGGGTGTCATCAAACATGTCTGCTGAGGTACCATTATTGTGGACATGAGTGTCTGCTTGTTCATGTTGCAACTTCATATGCCGTAGCTCTTCAGCAATGACTGCTGGTCTTGGAGAAGACGTTGCAAAGATGCCACTGGAATGTTTCCTTCGTTTGTTTGAGCCAAACTGTGAGTCTGAAACCGTTCGTTGTGTTTTGGGAGGAACATCTAGGGAGTTCCGTTGATGCAGACTTGACTGAAAAGAATGGGCACGTCTTACTGGAGTAAATGTGGACTCTTGGGATCTTTCGTTGCTTTCAGGAGCTGGCACATTGTCAGAATCAGCTTGTGTGGGTTCAAAGGACTGTTTATATGATAAAAATTGCGGGACTTGAGGGCTGGATGCTTCAGGGTTTGGCTGTGAGTCGATCACAGTCTCATCAGCAAAGACGAGACTATCATCTTTATGAAGTTGGCCCCTGGTATCATCAGCCATTTATCTTTCGTTGGATTTGTAGTGAAATTTATCGAAACCGTTACCGCTCTTTCAACGGGTGCGAATACTGCAGCCGTGCTGCGCTAAAATATAGATTAAGTAAGAACTGACAGAAACCACAAAAAATGCAATATTCTAAAAAAGAATCTTCTACAAGCTTAAAAATGTTTTCGTCTACATTAAAATTTCTTTGACTACAGCTCTACATTTATGGTAATGGCCACCCACTTCCAAGACAGTTTTTATTGAAATGACAAACTAAACAAACATTGTAACTACTGGCACCATGAGGTGCGCATACTTGAGACTTGCGAAGGGAATCCTTTTTTGTCGTCAATCATTAGTGCTATATAATACAATTCCCAGTCTTCTGAGTTGTCGCTGCTGCAAAGGCTGCGACTACTAGCTATACAACGGATTTGGTCCTCCTTGTTGTAACAAGGACATGAGGGCCTGAGGGTTCTGCTGAACCTGCGGGTTTTGGTTCACCAACTCAGAGAGATACTGGAGTTGGTCTTGATTAAGTTCCAGCGGCATAGGCTGCTGGTTTTGATTAGGTGGGTAAAACGTTTGTGGGTTTGGAGCCTGCTGCTGGGTTTGCAGAGACAGCAGTGAGCCACCGAGCTTGCTGAGAATAGAATCAAGATTAGCGGTTTGAGGAGGTTGTGGAGCAGGCTGTGGAACAGAAACAGGTGCTGGTGTTTTCTTGAGAATACTCTTGCCCACGGGAACATAATCCTTCTTCACAACGTAAACGGCAAACAACCCTTCCTTGTTCTCGAGTCCAGCAAATCTCAAGTATCCCGGAATATTATCCGATCTGAGGGCAAGCACATAAGCATCTTTCACACAAGGAGCCTTGTCGGAGAGAACACCCACCTTGGACCTCGTGAGAAGGTAGTCAAAGAGCTTATTGTAGTCGGGGCTGTTTGCTTCGCAATGAAGTTGGACAACATATAAGTCCCTTGAAGTGACAATTTTTTCAAGGTAAGGGTCAGCACGGTGACGGTCCAAACGACCTTCAATAAGATATTTTGGTCTCTCCAAGAGCTCTTTGCTCACTCGGATGGCCCGGTTGTGGAAGCTGGCAGTGACATTATCCTTTGGCTTCACATAGTTTGTGCAGCTCAAAAACTCACCCTCAGCAACAAAAGCTGCAAAGTCTGGGAAAATCACCTCACCCTTCCAGACACTTGTAGCCATCGTAGGAGGAACAGAAGGAGATCTTGGTTTTGGTGGAAGATTTGGCGTTGCCTCCTTCTTCACCTGTGGCTCTGGCTCTTGCTTTGGTTTTTCAGGTCCCTTGAGAATGAAATCTAGCTCATCATCACTCAAACCAGCCTTTTCCCCGTCACTTTCTCCCTGATCATCGTTATTCTCATTCAGAGGTTCGTAGTGCTGATCATCGTCATCATCATCCAAATTGTATAAATTCGATGCAGGCACCACGTTATCTTTTTTGATTGATTCAGCAGGCTGGGGCGAGTCTTCCTTGAAGTTTCTGTGGTCAATGCTTTTGCTCACAACAGACATCTCGTAGGTCTCTGGGTTCGAAGACGCAGTTTCCACAATCTCCTCTCCCTTGTGGGTTCTTCTGATTCTTTGACTCAGAGGATCGTCAACAGTGAGGACCGAACGGCGAATGGACTCTTGACGAACTTTCTCAGCGTACTCCTTGAGGTCTCTGTCGATTTCCTCAGGCTGCTTAGACACAACGTCTGTAAAAGTAAGCGATTGATTGACTAACTTAGAGATAACCTGTTCTTTCTTCGCCAATGCCATTACGCTTCTACTTTTGTCTATGTATTTTTTATTTGTCACTGACCCGGACCATTCATACACGGCATTTTCGAGATTGTTGGCGAATTCCTCTGTTTGACCAATCGGCACAGCGTTGGTTTTGCTCATCACGTTGACAAATGCTTTGACAACACTCACCCGTG
This sequence comes from Osmozyma mogii, assembly GCA_030573315.1. Taxonomy (NCBI): domain Eukaryota; kingdom Fungi; phylum Ascomycota; class Pichiomycetes; order Serinales; family Metschnikowiaceae; genus Osmozyma; species Osmozyma mogii. Next base: position 447,351 of record JAJMDB010000002.1, read on the forward strand.
TTTTGTCTTTGCGTGGCTCTGCTTTTGCAGAAACACTCTTCTTTACCTTTGAACTTGGCTTCTCTTCCTCTGCTTCCTTTGGTTCGCAGCGGTTGCATTGATAATTGGAAGGTATGGTTTTCTGGTTCCTGAACCCCATACATTTGGCGTGCTGCCACGTTTTGCAGTCATCACATTCAATCATTATTCCCCCTCTGTCGGTATCTTCATCGTAGTTAGTTTTGTTGGTTCCACAGGGATCACAAAGCACATCCCCTTCATCGCTGCCACCATTGATACTGGTGTCTGCATTATCTGCTGGTTCTTTCGATGGATCAAATTCTTCGTCGCTATCTTGGTGAGACTGGCTCAACTTTTGTTTCTTTATTTGAGGCTCCTCATCCATTTGATAGTACAAATCATAGTCATCTCTGGATGCGTGCCTCCCCTTGTTGGACCTTGAAGAACGTCTTGGTTCCATGACAGGCCTCTTTGTGCAGATATTCAAGCGGTTGTTATGTTAAAAGAAGAGTTGTGCTTCTCTGCTGAATAATACCGATGAGGTTACTTTTACGTTCTTTTTTTCTCCATTCCAACTTTGGATGTGGGAGCACATACGGCTGAGTCACGTGACAGAACAAATGATGAGTGGACCTGGTTCCGCTCGTGTGTCGGTCTTCCCAAAACGGACTACAAAATCGTAATATACTCCTTTCCTTACTGTAAACCTATAAACCCTTGATTAATGCCATGAAGTCTTTATCGTCTCCTAGAAGCTCTTCGACGCCGTTGAGCACATTCTCACTAAATAATCCAGATTTAGTTGGTCTGTAGCCTTCGGAGACAGCATCGGCAATCGAAGCTTTCCGTCTTTTTTGCTTCATGGTTCCACCGTTGTCATTAGCTGGGGAATCGAGCAGCTCGTTCTTCTGACCATCAAAGTCTTTCTTCATTTTCGAGGTGCTGAACCCACTCATTGGCTCCGGAACAATGTGCACTGGATGGTGCAAGTGTGATTTGTTTCTAAATGCACCAAGCGGAACACGCTGTTTCCGGTTATTGAAATCTCTCCATATTCGGATGTCGTTCTCGTCATCATTGTCAAGCTCGCTGATATTGAGAAGCTCGTCCAACTCAATGGCCAGATCTTCCCCGGACTCGGTCTTGCCACCGAGACCAATGGATTTCCAGCCTTTTCCACGTGGATTCTTTGAGTTTTGTAGATTGCTTCCTTGCTTACCAGCGCCAGCGCCACTATTCAACAGTCTTGTGGAAAGCCCATCAATGATGCCAAAAGGCTTGCTCTCTATTGCTACCCACGTACCCAAGACTGGTGGTCTGTAGTCTGCTGTCTTCGAAGAAAGCACTTCCTTGGCCATCTTCGAACCCACCTGGTTTCTTTTCAGCGCTGGCGGCAACAGAAGATCAACATCAGTAGACTCGCCACTGTCGTAGCCCTGTTCAGAGTTCTCTGGCTCCAAACTAAACTCTCTGTCGTTCTTCTCTTCCTGAGCCTCTTTCTCTTGCCTGAAGATTTCCTCCAAGATGAGTTGTTCCTCGACATCATATGGGTCTGTATCGGACTCTGCTGGAGAACCTTCCTCACCGGAACTAAAGAAATAGTTCCAGAGATACAGGTCATCGTCTTCATCCTCTTCCAAGAGACCCAGAGCTTTCCGTTTCTGGCGTTGCTTTCTCTCAGCTCTCTCAGCCTTCTCGGCTTTCTTTGCTTTCTCGGCCTTTTCAGTATTCTTCAGGTCCTTCAAGTCCCTAATTGGTTCGGGGGTATCAAGACCGTTGCCCTGGCCAGTTTCGTTGAACAAGGAATTGTCGAAATCAATAAAGTCAATGTAGTCATCCACATCGTCTTCTTCTTCATCATCCATGTACCCATCGTCGTCTTCATTGTCACTGCCACGCTCGCTGTGACTCTGGTACTGGACCACCATGTCATTTGGTTTGTGGAATTCGTTGATGGATTTAGCTGCTGCTAAGCCAGCGGAGTTGTCCTCGTTTTCGTCATCAAAGCCATTCTGCTCAAACTCATTCACCAAGTACTTCTCTTCCTCCTCAAGGAAGGGGTCCATGGTTTCATCCTCGTTGAAAGAGCTTATTGAACTCTGTCTGTCTCTTTCTTGGGGGGTTTCTTTTGGCTGAACAGGGTTGCCGTTGATAAAGTCCTCAAGGTCATTGTCTGCCTGAAGAGTTGCTAGAAGATCATTATCGTCAAACTCGTACTCATCATCTGAATTGAGCTCATCGTCTTTGATTTTAGGAACATCAAGAAGAGGCTCGTCAAGCTGCACGTTCAAGTTCTCAGGTTGGCTTGCACTTGTCTCAGGTTTTATTTCCTCACCAAGATCCTCTTCTTCCTGCTGTTCTGTGGCATTGTTTGTGATTCTGAGTCCCTCAAATGGGTCATGTGCCGGAGCCTGCTCTATCGAAGAAGAGGCACTGTGGTCAGAAGCATTATCGGATTCGAACTTGAAATTTATGTCCTCGGGAAGGGCAACCTCGGACTTTCTTCTAAAGTCAGATTTTCGCCTCTTTCTTTCGAGCTTTTCAGCTTGACTCTGTTGGTTTTTCAGGGGATTTTTCAATGATTTCCTGGATCTGGCTCTTCTCTCTGCCTGTAGACGCACGAAATCCACCTCGGAGTCATCAGAGGAAGAGGAACCGGAGGAGTTTTCGTCGTCGTCGTCATTGTCGTTTGAGTTGGAGTCAGAGTCAGAGTCAGAAAACGATGGTGCGTAGAAGCCCTTGTTGGGGCCCAACATCGCATCCAAGCCGCTGATGGTGGACTGTTTTTCGGATTCGTCGTCGTCTTCCATGCTGAATTCCACGACATTGCCGTTATTGGACTCGGCATCGGAGGAGTAGGCATGAACGGGGGTCTTCTTCGGGAGTGTTTTCTTGGTAGACTTGCCTGGTTTACGGGTGTCCTGGAAGAAAACAGAGCCCTTTCTCAGATGGGACTGTTCGTCGTTTTCCGACATCTCTGTCAAAGAGGAGTCGGAGTCAGACTTTGTGTTTGGTCTAGCGTCCTCATAGGAGTCGGAGTCGGAGGAGCTGATGATGCTGAAGCGGCGGTTTTTGAAGCTGCTCAAGTTTTTCCCCCCGTAGGGGTGGTTTGGGGCGGATTTAGTGGATTTGGCCGATCTAGTAGATTTCGTAGATTTGGCGGGCCTGGCTGTCTTGCCTTTTCCGGCAGCTTTCCTTGGACTTTTCGCCATGGCCTAGGTAGTGTTATTCTCTTTCGTCTTATAAGTGTATCAGGGGCGGAAAATCAAATAGACAAAAGATCAGTTGCATTATATCGGCAGCGGGGCACACGAAGAAAGAAATTGGCAGTGTGGGGGGTGTTTTTTCTGGAAAGACAGCACTTTTTCAGGGGAAATTGGTTGCACTTGTTCTGTACGAATTCCTAGATAGAATGAGGGAAATAGGGCGATGAGGTATAGATTTCACCATTCTGCAGCTGCCGTGCAGGAGCCAAAGTGTGGATGCGTGGGCTGAAAAACTAAATCGTCGTGAGACTATTACACCTACAATACCAAAACCAAGGCAAACTAAACAACCCAGAATAAGCAAAACAATCTAAAGAATCAAACCAGAACTCCACAAGTAAGCAACGTATTCAAAGTAGAGAATTCGATACACAGAAAAATCTGAATAAAGTGTGGGAGACGGGTTGCTGACTGCGATAACCACTGCGAAGGGCGCATGAGCCAATCTGGGCACAGACAATAGCGGTTACAACATTGCCAAATGTGGAGAAACGGTGATTTTAGTCTTCTGCTTTTCTCTTGTGATACTGGTGTCTCTGAAAATAGCCTTTTGAGAGCAACCTTAACGTCTTGTTACCACCACAGACAGCCTTAGCACGGCTCGGTGACGTAGTATTCGCACTGGGCTGTGGCCAGCCCCTGAGCACCGTTCCACGCACGAGATAAGCTTAAACGGGTCTAGTGGCCCGGTTTAGCAGCAATTCCAGGCCAAAACGGTGTGTGCAGGGATCCGGTGGTGGTTGGGCTCGTAGACGTCGTCTGCGTATGCAGGGGGCTCGGAGAACCCATAAAACCGCCGTCCGACGTTGACCGTTATGAGCCGTCAGCGTACAGCCGTACATGAGCTGATCTGAGTCGACTTGTGACTCCTAACATACGTAATCTCTACTGTAGCACACCCACTGCACCCCAATTGCTCATCAGGCACTTCTCCCTACCGCGTTTGCGAAAAATGTACCGGATTCAACTTTGCGTGTACCTCACGATCGAGTAAATCACCGCTAGCCAACCCATCTGGATTCCGGCAAGCTCCCAAGTCACTCATTTTCGGAGAAAACCCCTCTGAATCAAGCCCACGCGTCCAGAATGTCGTTTTTGACCACAAGAAACCTCCGTGTGGTGGTGGCAGCTGCGTTGTTGCTCACCGTGTTGGGCTACTTTGCCTTTTCCTCCAGTCCGTACTCCGAGTCGTCGTCAAGGGTCAAGCCTGCTGCAAACTCCGACATCTTGGAGGGCTCCAACACCTTGCAGGGATCTGGCCACAAGGGTTTCGATGCCCCATACAAGGCAAACAGCCCGGTGGTGTCCAACGCCGGCAACATGGCCGACAAATACCCATACACCGACAATGCCAAGCCTGCCCAGCCCGCTGCTTCTAAACAGGCTCCTTACAAAGCTGCTCCTTCCAAGGCTCCAGCCAAGCAGCCTGCCCAGGCTCCCCAGGGTGCCGCCGGTGACTGCAAAAAGACAGACTATGTTGTCATGATTGACGCTGGTTCCACCGGTTCCCGTGTTCACGTCTACTCGTTCGACACTTGTGTTTCTCCTCCTAGATTGCTCAACGAGGAGTTCAAGATGCTCAAGCCTGGTTTGTCCTCCTTCGACACCGACACAAAGGGTGCAGCCAACTCGTTGAACCCGTTGTTGGATCTTGCGTTGGAGAAGGTTCCTAAGGACAAGCAGTCGTGTACTCCCGTTGCCGTCAAGGCCACTGCTGGTCTCAGACTCTTGGGTGAGGAGAAATCCGCTGCCATCTTGAAGGAGGTCAGAGCCCACTTGACCAACCTGTACCCATTTGCTGTTGTCGAGGGTGACGGTGTGTCCATCATGGACGGTAAGGACGAGGGTGTGTTTGCGTGGGTCACCACAAACTACCTCTTGGGCAACATTGGCTCCTCAGAGAAGATCCCAACCAGTGCCGTGTTTGACCTCGGTGGTGGTTCCACCCAGATTGTCTTTGAGCCCGACTTTGCTGACTCCCAGGAGAAAATGGCCGAGGGTGAGCACAAGTACGCCTTTACCTTTGGTGACAGAGAGTTCATCTTGTACCAGTTCTCCCACTTGGGCTACGGTTTGATGGAGGGAAGAAACAAGATCAACTCCTTCATCATCAAGTCCAGCAAGGAGTCCTCCTTGACCAAGCTCCCCTCTGCTGCTGCCGCAAAGGAGGCTACCGCACAGGCCACTCTTTTGAACCCATGTTTGCCTCCAGGAGCCACCATCAAGGACGAGGTGGTCCAGGCTGCCGACGGTGAGTTCTACAAGGTCAACTTCAAGGGTCCTCTGGAAGGTTCTGGCTCCCAGTGCCGTCACGTGGCCGACTTGGTCTTGAACAAGGACGCCGAATGTAAGACCCAGCCTTGCTCCTTCAACGGTGTTTACCAGCCATCCTTGGTCAAGACCTTCCACAAGAACTCCGACATGTGGGTCTTCTCCTACTTCTACGACAGAACCAATCCATTGGGCTTCCCTGGCACCTTTACCATGGAAGAGTTGAGAGACTTGACCAGCACCGTCTGCAAGGGTGAGTCCGCCTGGAAGACCCAGTTTTTGTCTGAAGCCGTCAAGGAATTGCAGGACGAACCTCACTGGTGTCTTGACTTGTCCTTCATCACCTCCATGTTGCACACCGGGTACAACATTCCATTGTCCAGAGAGTTGAGAACGGCCAAGACCATTGCCAACAACGAGCTTGGGTGGTGTCTTGGTGCATCCTTGCCTCTTTTGGACCAGAAAACAGGAAACTGGAAGTGCCGCATCCAGGAATCTGCTTAAGTATATAAAAGTGTGTTTACGAGAGTTGTGCATAATCGACGCCATACGTAAAAGTAACTCCGAGCACTGCTCCGAGCATCCGGACGTAAGATGACCGCCCCCGTACCGCACCTTTGCACACTGTATTACACAATCTACTTTTAAAAAACCACAATTTTTCAGATAAGCCTCTATTCTCTTGATCTGTCAGTTTTTATCTTTTATCATTATCTATTCCAACGCGAACAAAGTGATCATTCATAGTGTCCCGCGTATTGTTGCTTGCTTGTGTGCGCCGGAGGCAAAAAATCCATCTGTGACAACTTTTGAATCCAATTCGTATACCAACTCAATCCTTGAATTCCACCAAAATGAGCAAACCACACAGGACTCTGTCCCTGGGGAACACTCCGAGGCCCAGAATGTCCTCTGCCTCTTTGGAAAGACGAGATTCCAGAAAACAGGAGGAGAAGATCTTGAAGAAGTTCAACCAGGACGACTTGAATAAAGTCAGATCCCACACAGACCTTGCCCGGACAGCCAATGGAGTTCGGATGCTCACGAAAAACTTGGCCAAGGCCACCATCCAATTGGATGTCAAAGCAATCATGATTGTCACAAAGGCAAGAGACAACCTGTTGATTTACTTGACAAGAGAGGTTGTCGAGTGGCTTCTTTCCCGGTACCAAGATATAACCATATACGTGGATTCCCATTTAAAACTGCTGGTACGGTTTGGGGCCACGTCCATTTTGAAGTCCCATCCTAAGGCCCAGACCTCGTTGAAGTACTGGAACAAGAACTTAGTCAAGAAGAAGCCAGAGAGCTTCGACTTGGTGCTCACCCTTGGTGGTGACGGTACCGTTCTTTATGTGCTGACCTTGTTTCAGAGAATTGTGCCTCCTGTGATGAGTTTTGCCTTGGGGCTGTTGGGCTTCTTGACCAACTTCAAGTTTGACCATTTCCAGAAGAAAATGAGCCATGTCCTCGACACCGGTGTGCGTGCGTACATGCGGATGCGGTTTACTTGTCGTGTTCACAAGGAAGACGGCTCTTTGGTGTGTGAACAACAAGTGCTCAATGAGCTTGTTGTGGACCGTGGGCCAAGTCCTTTTGTCACTAATCTCGAGCTTTATGGAGACGGCTCCCTACTCACAGTTGCTCTGGCAGATGGTCTTATAATTGCAACGCCAACAGGCTCCACTGCATACTCCCTTTCTGCTGGTGGCTCCTTAGTCCACCCTGGTGTTAGTGCCATCAGTGTTACTCCAATTTGTCCACACACATTACTGTTCCGTCCCATTCTTTTGCCAGATGGAATGTTGCTCAAAGTGAAGGTGCCACACAGCAGCCGTGCTACCGCATGGGCTTCTTTTGACGGTAAGATCCGCACAGAGCTCAAGAAAGGTGACTATGTGACGGTGCAAGCCAGTGCATATCCTTTCCCAACAGTGAGATCATCCAAAAACGAATACTTCGACTCTGTCAGCAGGAATCTCAACTGGAACTCCAGAGAGCCCCAAAGACCATTCTCGTCGTACCTCACTGGTACCAACAAATCTGCCTTTGAAGAGCTGGAACAGAAGCTCAGGGAGAGGTCAGATTTTGAAACACGAATGTCCTCCCTCGACCTTGGTGACCCATACGAAATTGACTACAGCAATGATGAGGGAGAGGACGACGAGGAGGATGAAGACTACGGCAGCGTTGGAGACGGGTCTATTCAGATCAACGCTCCACACAAACACAAGCACAAGCACAAGAACTCAGTGGACACCGATGAGTCCACGTTGGACTACGACCAGGTGCACCCATTCCTCCCCCTGCCCGGAAGTGGTGGCAGCACGCCGACTGACCACCATCACTATGGCCCCGACAACAGGGAATGCTTCACGCATCCTAATGCCAGGGTGCTGCTTTTCGACTCTACATCCGATGAAACCGACAAGTCAACTTGAGCCGGTGATCGCAGCTGCAACAAATCTCGCATACATAATTTTTAAAGGCTACCAATAGACATTATGCCGCTGGACTAATTATGAAACTCCAGTGCGCACAAGAAGATCTGCCGTAGCGCACACCAGATAACGTGCTTACCGCGTTTTTGCTTTCAAACCGAGGAAGTGTCACGTGAGCGTTCTAGAAACAATTGGTCCCACAGTACAGCCGATGGGCATGCGCGTGGAACAGGCTTGAAAAATTTTTTTACTCCATAGGCTTAACCGCTGGCGGTGTTCTAGGCTTTCTCTTTACCCGGAAAATGTAGCACAAATGGTGGGCTAACAAAGGAATCCAATCACATCTTTTCTCCTACATGACCTTCCACCAAGGTCTTCTTTTTCTTATCGTTTCTTTTTGCGGATAAGGCGCCTCACACGTGACAGGATGAGCACAGAGGCGAATAAAAAAAGAAAAAAGGGTAAAAAACGCCCTAGATGTCGGATATCTGCGCACCATACAGGACTTCTTTTTTTTTTTTTTTTTTTTTTTTTTTCTTCCTGTTAAGAAAAAAATCTCTTCCCTTTTGCCTCTAGGGAACCCGCTTAATACTTTTCTACTAAAATCCCACAATCCTTATTGGATTTTTTTTATTTAATCTATTAAACTAATAGAAAGCAGAAGATAATATTTTCCCATTATGTCTGATTTGCCCCAACAGATGAACAACCTCTCCGTCAACGGAGACTCCCAGAAACCCCAAAAAGCCCAATACGTTCCTCCTCACTTGAGAAACAGACCCCAAGGCCAGCAGCAACCTAAGTCTCTTGGCTCTGGTGGCAGCGTTCGTGGTGGCGGCTTTGGCGGCGGATACAGCTCCCGTGGTTCCGGATTTGGATTCGGAGGCGGCCGTGGCGGCCGTGGCGGCTTCAAAGACAGCTTCAACCCCAGAAATAGCCCTCGTTCTGGTGTTGGTAGCTGGGTGGACGGCAAGCACGTTCTCGCCCCAAAGAACGAGAGAATGGAGACTGATCTCTTTGGCGTGGCCGAAGACCCAGCTTTCCAGTCCTCTGGTATCAACTTTGACAGCTACGATGACATTCCTGTGGAAGCCACCGGTCAGGAAGTGCCAGAGCCTATCAACTCTTTCACTGCTCCTCCTTTGGACGAGCACTTGTTGACCAACATCACCTTGTCGAGATTCACGAAACCTACCCCTGTCCAGAAGTACTCTGTTCCTATTGTCTCTAACGGCAGAGACTTGATGGCTTGTGCTCAGACTGGTTCTGGTAAGACTGGTGGTTTCTTGTTCCCAGTGTTGTCTGAGTGTTTCAAGAACGGTCCTCTTCCAACCCCTGAGCTCCAGGGATCCTTCTCCTACAACAAGGTCTTCCCAACCGTGTTGATCATGGCCCCAACCAGAGAGTTGGTCTCTCAGATCTTCGACGAGGCCAAGAAGTTCTGTTACAGATCCTGGGTTCGTCCTGCCGTTGCTTATGGTGGTGTGGACATTGGCCAGCAAATCAGAACCTTGCAAAGAGGTTGCGACTTGTTGGTTGCCGCCCCAGGTCGTTTGACTGACTTGTTGGAGAGAGGCCGTGTTTCCTTGCAAAACGTCAGATACTTGGTCTTGGATGAGGCCGACAGAATGTTGGATATGGGTTTCGAGCCTCAGATCAGACACATTGTCCAGGAGTGTGACATGCCTGACGTGCAAGACAGACAAACCTTGATGTTCTCTGCCACCTTCCCAAGAAACATCCAGATGTTGGCCAGAGACTTCTTGAAGGAGTACATCTTCTTGTCTGTCGGTAGAGTTGGTTCTACCTCCGCCAACATTACCCAAAAGGTCTTGTTGGTTGAAGATGACGAAAAGAGATCTGTCATCTTGGACTTGTTGGCTGCTGCCGACAACGGTCTTACAATCATTTTCACAGAAACAAAGAGAATGGCTGACTTCTTGGCCGACTTCTTGTATGACCAGGGCTTCCCAGCCACTGCTATTCACGGTAACAGAACCCAATACGAGAGAGAGAAGGCCCTTTCTGCATTCAAGACTGGTACTGCCCCAATCTTGGTGGCTACTGCCGTTGCCGCCAGAGGTTTGGATATTCCAAACGTCTCCCATGTCATTAACTACGACTTGCCAACTGACATTGATGACTATGTTCACAGAATTGGTCGTACTGGTCGTGCTGGTAATGTCGGTATGGCTACCTCTTTCTTTAACAGAAACAACAAGAACATCCTGAAGGACTTGATTGCCATCTTGACTGAGGCTAACCAAGAGACTCCTGACTTCTTGGTTAAGATCAGCAGAGAGTCTTCCTTCGGTGGCGGCCGTGGCGGCCGTGGTGGCCGCGGTGGCTTCGGCAGTGGTGGTGGCAACAGATTTGGTGCTAACAGAGACTTCAGAAGAGGCGGCGGCAGCAGCTTTGGTGGTTCCTCCTACTCCGGTGGAGGAAACAACTGGGGATCCTCTTTCAATGATGCACCTAGCGGAAACTCCAGAGCCAATGCTTTTGCATCCAGCTACGGTAACCAAAACCAGAACACCTCCTGGTGGTAATCGGGCTCGCCTTGGGTTGAATTGTTTGTTTTTTTGTTTGTTTGTTTTTTATTGTTGCTAAAATTTTTTTAAAGAAGCTATCTTGCTGCTTTTGCCTTATACGGAAGGTGTAAGGAGAAAGTGAAGTTGTGTCTGAGTCTGTTTGAAAGAAAAGGAGAGAAGAGGAAAAGCAGTTCCGGAAGGGTTAAGCCGGAAGCATCACAGGAAATCGGATGATTTTCTTATTTATAGTCGCAAGACTTACTATACTTTTCATTTTTGTCCTTTTTATTCTTTCTTTTTTATTTGTGGTGGGTTGCTCCGAGTGGAGTACTACCCTGGAGTTCTTTTCAAAATAGGGCATGTCTCGATTCCTTTTTAGATTGATTTTTAAAATTTTTATTGTTTGTTCATGTTCTTAGGAGTTGGCAAAAGGTTATTTATTACACGGTTTAATTTGGCATTTGACTTCAAGAATATGTATTAGTACTTTTGATTTGTGAAAGGGGATCTGGGACACGAAAAGAACCAATGTTACAGGAGAGGAAGATGTGTTGAGGAAATCAAAAAAGAAGGTGAAGAAGAGAAGGACCAAAAAATGAAAACGACGTCATTTTTTTTATCTCCTTGTTTACGGTTTCATCAATTATCGGATTTAGACATTATGGGTGTTATATAGAGAGTATTCATAAAATCGGAAGACCAATTAGTAGATCTGCCGCAGCCGCGGGCGAAGACGCGGCTATACACCTGTACACATGGGGTGTCCAATTTTCAGGCACCGCCCGACGCAGCCTGGTTTTCCCCACTTGTCTGTTGAAGTTATTGATCTCTACTTGGCCGGTCCCCGAGCTCAATCACAATGGTTAGCAAAAGAGTACGAATGGCCTTGATAGCGGCCTTAGCTCTATATCTAATCGTCACATTCATCCAGACACTAGCTCCGTCTTCCAGCACCACCAAAACTGAACATCTGAGCAAAAAGCTGAAGGCAGAACGGGAAATTGAAAAGAGCGGCAACTGGAAACAGCAGGGACTCAATATTCAAACGAATAATGTGGACAGGCTTCCGGAGTTGTCGACTGTTAGACAGCAGCTCAGCTTCCAGTTCCCATATGAGCCGAAAAAGGGCTTCCAGAAGAACATCTGGCAAACGTGGAAGGTTGGAGTCAACCACGTCACCTTTCCTGAGAAATACAAGAGATTCCTGTCAACGTGGGATGCTCAGAACACTGGGTACAAGCACCATGTGATCACAGACGACCAGTGCGATCTAATGATCAATGACTTGTACAGCGGAGTGCCTGACGTGAAGAAGGCATGGAACTTGATGCCCAAGATCATCCTCAAGGCTGACTTCTTCAGATACCTCATTCTTTTTGCCAGAGGAGGCGTGTACTCCGACATTGACACCACAGGGCTCAAACCCATCGAAACGTGGCTCTCCAACAATGACAGTGTATACGGCAAACCAAACAACGCCGGTCTCGTTGTTGGCATTGAGGCTGATCCAGATAGACCGGACTGGGCCGAATGGTACGCCCGGAGAATCCAGTTCTGTCAGTGGACCATCCAGGCCAAGAAGGGCCACCCTATGTTGCGAGAGCTCATTGCAAAAATTACCGAGTTGACGCTTGAAAGACACAAGAACGGCACTCTCAAAAAGGTGTTGGGCAAGGACGAAGGCGGAGACGTGATGAACTGGACCGGTCCAGGGATCTGGACCGACTCTGTGTTTGAGTACATGAACAACGCTGTTCAGTCGACGGAAGAATTACAGAGCGACCCACCCAAGAACGTGATCACCTGGGAGGTGTTCACCGGCATCGAGACGCCGGTCATCATTGAAGACGTCATGGTGCTTCCGATCACCTCATTCTCTCCAGACGTGGGCCAGATGGGTGCACAGTCATCTTCGCATGAATTAGCATACGTTAAGCATTTGTTCCTGGGACTGTGGAAGAACGACGACTAGCTACTCTAGATGTGTTGAGAGGTGTTGACGGTGTTTATAGAAATAAATCAATGGTTTACGAATGTGCGGTAGAATTTCTCATTGCTGCAAAAAAAAATCCGCTCTCTGCCACCGTGCCCAAAATCACCCTAGGCCCCTGCGCCACCCTTGACAAGCTCACACCATGTGTATGCAATTTGTTTGCTGGCATTTTGAAAGCAGCAATTATCATGGGGGAGAATAGGGGAGAGATTGGGTACGGTGTTCTGATCCAGATGCGAACCTCTCCAAGTCAACCTACGAATCCCCATGAAACCCCATTCAAAACCTCATAAATATTTCTTTTTACACCCAAAAGCTCTATATATTGGTCCGCAAACGTCTGTCACACGGCTGGGTGACTTGCTCCGACCCCGGGTTCACTGCACACAGCGGAATCTAAAAACGGGCAAATCCAACAATGAGGCCTGATCCTGCAGCACCTAGATCTAGCTAAATACAAGCCTTAAATACATCGTGTGCCTGTCTTTTTCCGCACACAACCCAAAATGCTAAAGCCTGCATTAGTAATCATTGACTGTCAATACGATTTCTTGCCGAAGGGTGCATTGGCTGTGCCAAACGGAGATCAGGTTCTCCCCAAGATCGAGGAACTCCTACACTTCCAGAAGTTCCCCTGGCTGGCGGTAGCCATCACTCAGGATTGGCATCCTCGAGACCACTGCCTGTTTGCCTCAAACAATGGCGTGGAGCCCTACTCCGAGTTGGACTTTGACCACCCTTTGAAAGAGAAAAACTGTGCCACTGGCCAAGTCAAGACTGCCAAACAGACGGTGTGGCCAGACCACTGTATTCAAGAAAGCCACGGTGCTGCTCTTGAAGAAGGGTTGAAGAAGGAAATCGACTCCAAAATCGTCGACAAGGTGCCCACTGCTTTCGTCAAGAAGGGGTACCTTCAAGACCGTGAGTACTACCTGTGCTTCTCAGACATATGGAAGCTCCACCTGACGGAACTCAGCCAATTTCTCATTGAAAACAGCATCACAGACGTTGTGTTTGTTGGCTTGGCTTACGATTTCTGCGTTTTGCATTCTGCCATCGACTCCGTGAACGCTGGCTTTTCAACCTATGTCATCAAGGAATGCTCCAAACCTGTATTCCCGGATCAGATCGACAACACAGACTCTCAGTATCGTGACGCTGGCGTCAACATCGTTCAAACGAACCATGAGTTAGTCAAGACGATCCAAAAGGCTAACAACTGATGAACATAGCATATGAAAGTGCAAGCTTTCTACCGAGGCTACATGTCTCTATATTGACGAAGTAATGTACATTACAATATTATCATGCTGTAGACTTTCAGTGTCCTGTTTATTTAGCTCAATTGGCACTTAGCTGCCTCCGAAGCTCCTCCTTCTTCAATTCTAGTAGCTCCCGACGGACATCGTCATTGGTGGCCACTTCTCGGTCAAGCGGAATGATCTTCTCACCTAGTAAAGGTTCCCCAAGAGCACCATTGATCTCGGCCATTATCGTCTCCTTTGATGCGTCTATGGTAGTTGGAAGCTTAAAATTCCAATAGTCCGGACTCACTGAATCCTGCTTCTTCTCGCTTGTTTTGACTTTTGCTTCAGGAAGATCCTTGGCTCTTCCGTAGAAATGAACTCCGTTTACATATAGGGAATTGGTTTTCTTCCCGTACCGTATATGGTCATTTCCTCCGAGTGAGAGGATGTGGTGTTCCCAAGCACGCTGCTGGCGGTGCAATTTATTGATCTCGTCATTTAGCAGTCTAATATTGCTTTCTGGTTCTGCTGGATCGTTAATTTGGGTAAGCTTGACGGAAATCTCCGCTAAGATAGTCTGTCTCCATCTCTCCGCCTGCGGGAGACTTTTGACACTTTGAACTTTCTTTGGTCTTTCACTTGGGTTCAGATCTAGAACACCAGCTTCCTTCTCCTTCTCGGCGTAGTATCTATGAAGCGTCAGCTGGTTTTTTTCTTTATTCCTCGACATGTATGTTTACTGATGGGATCTATCGCTTCTACATGATGCTCTGCTCTATACCTGCATATTTTACATACCACGGAACTGGTTTCTTCCGGCACTTCTACGGCCAGAAAATCTCTGCTTGGATCTTCCCTTCAAGCTCTCGTCACGCTCTTCATCTTGGTCAGCTCTGAAGTTGACCTTCTTCTCCTTCTTAGGCTCGAATGTGATCTCCATCTCACCCTTACCATGACGACGCACTCTGCTGTTATCATTCTTCTGGTGTTTGGTGACCTTGTCGAGTCTTTGAACCTGTTTATCGAAGGTTTCGTTGTTCTTGGCTGCAGTCTCGTCCTCGGCAACTGCCTTCATCTCATTCATGAAACGGTTGGACTCCTCCTGCTTTCTCTTGCGCTCTCTCAACTTGGCCAACTCCTTCTTCATCTTCTCCTGGGTCCGTGCCTTGGTTTCCTCGTCAGACTCTTCACTTTCCAGGTCTTCGTCGTCAGACTTCTTCTTGGTATCATCCTCCACCTCTTCGAGCTCTGCTGCCGTCAAACCACGCGATGGCCGATCCACAGTAACATCTTTTGTAGATTTGACTGGATTAAGCTGCTTGTACTCGTGAGACTCTTCGTCAACAGCAAACTCTGGGTTTTCGAACAACTCGGCGAAACGGTCATCGGTAGCTGCACTCTTGTCCTGTAATCTGTCGTGCAAGTCCTTGTTGATCTTGACCTTGGCTTGTTTCTTAGTGGCACCAGTGGATCTGATTCTAGACTCTCTTTCTTGCTCGATCTTCTTTCTGATCTCACGTTCTCTCTGGTCTTTGTAGGAGTTAGGATTAGCGATAAGGTTGACCTTCTCGTAAAGCTCGGTGTTAATGAAGAAACCATGCATGTAGGAACGTAACACAGAAGAACCAATCAAGTGGGTCAAGTTCAACTTAGCAACATCGTCCCTAGTGATAAATCTATAGTTCAGGTACACTGCGTCAGTAGGCTTCTCTTCCAACTCTTCAGTGATACTGTCCAAGAAGGAACACCATTTTGGAGCGGGTCCCAAATGCGGTATGTAGAAGGCGTGCATTGGCATACCTTCATTGGCTGTGAAGAACATTCCACTGTTCTTCACATATGCAACATCATTAATATCCACACTGGGTTCCATGGATGTGTATGGCTTGCCATCGAGACGGTCCCAGATTTTCGCTATTCTCTTATCGGATGTGAGAATCTTGTTAGGGTTACTGTCGTTTTCGTCGATCCAGATGATCTTCTTCACATCAAATCCGTATCCCTGGTCCTTGACAACCGATGGAGTAGATGTTCTGATATCGTAGATAAGTGACTTTCCGTTGGATGTACCACATGCAAAATTTAGACCATCGTTTCTGAATGCTGCTGCTGTAACCTGAGCTTCTTCCCCAAGCTGATCAGCAACAAAGAGCTTGGCGGCACGCTGCCGACTTCTTGGATCCCAGAATTCAACTGTACCTTCTTCTAATCCAGCACAAACAAGCCCATGTACAGGATTGATGTCTAGACAGTTCACACCTTGCTCGGTATCTAGCACATATGGATTAAGGAATCTGCCCTGGTCCAAGTTCAAACGATAGATTTCATTTCCAGCACCTCCAACAAGGAGATCACAGTTAGCATTATTATATGTTAGACTTCTGCCAAACTTTGGAATCCTTGTCTTGTAGTGAATACCACCTTTAGTGTGAAACTCTATTGTCCGGTCATTCTGGAGATGAACAGTCTTGGTCCAATCGTTGGAGAGAAAAAGGAAGTCCACATTTTCTGCGTCTGTGTGGCGGTCGAATTTCATAGAGAGATTGGCAAACTCATAAAGATGCATTTGAGGTTTATATGTGCCGGTAGCTAAAGCAAACTGACCATCGGGAGTCACCTTGATTTTATTGGAAGCTTCACTGAATTCGAAGTCCTGGATGAGCTCGATACGGTTCATGTAGTCTGCATCCTTCTTCAAATCCTTTTTTCTTTTCCTGGCAATCCAATCTGGTAAAGAACGAGAGAGATTGGAGCCTGCAACTTGGTACACCGAGATGTTCCCGGCAGATGTGGACTTAAGCACCATGTCTCTTGTGTATTCAGCTGATCCGAGATGATCATCTCGAAAAAAATGGAGACTATGATGAGGCGTTTATATGCAGGATGTTGCACCCACTTATCGCTTCTTCTCGCGCTTCTGTGGTTTCGAGCCATCCTCATACAAGAATGCGAATTTGATTCTCGGCACTGACACCAACGTGTTGCCGGAATTGACATTCCATGGTATCAATTTGCTAACATTATTATACTGCTTCGAGCCGTCATCAAACGTAAAAAAGAACAATTCCAAAGCAGACTTCACGAGCTCCAATTCATCCGAGATCAAGTCTTCAAGGGAAACCAGGTCCAAGAGCTGTATAACAGCCGGAACTAGGCTGATGTCGGCGTAGCAAACATCGTTAGCAAAATTAAACAACGTAACCCATACCATAGTTCTGAGGCCAGCATCTGCACAAGTCTTGATTAGTTTCTTGGCTGTGTTTGCTGCCACGTCTATGCCCACACATGCTAGTTGCCATTGCGTTCCAAATGCCGTGAGCGTCGTCATAGCAGCAATAATGGTTCCGAGGATCTTTTCCACTTTGAGTACCTGAATCTGTTCGTCATCCTCCACTAGAAGCTCGTGTTCTATCACATTCAGGATAGCCTCTAGATTATAAATTATGGATTCTGCCAACAACTCTAAGTGGTCTAGATCAAACAGAAGCAGAAGTATGCCTAAATCCGCCTCCGGTTTTTCCTGCTTCAACACGGTGCAAAAGTCCGCAGAAGCTGAAAAATAGTTTGGCTTTGCCATTGGTGGTAGCTCGTTTAACTTTGTTAATTTATCCAAGACACCCAATGCTTCAGCATCTTTACCAGAAGCCCAAAGAAGGTTTTTAGCTGTCAAGATTGCTAAATCACACTGTGCAGCCAACAAAGATCTTGTTTTGCAAGAACTATTGTGGCTCTGATAAAGCTTTAGAACATTCTGCTGCGACAATCTGAGTACTTCTCTGGTTCCAATTACAATAAGGTACGGTAATATTGGGAAGCCAGAGAATACAAACAGTGGACCCTGTGTCAAAATCTCTGTCACTAATTTGCAAGGATTCTTTGAAGAAGTATCAAAAGCGGCTTTCTGAGGGGGTGTATATTTATCCAAGAAGAATTTGGCCCCTTTCAGGTTCAGTGAATGTGCTGCAAAAATCAAGTTAGGATGATTCAAGATCACACAGAGTGCATACGATGGTAAAGGCTTCAGATCCTGATCCCAGCCCAAATGTAGCTCATGGAGTCTTTCACCGAGTTTTTGATGGCATAATATACACCAGACAGTAAACAGAGAATACTCTAATAGATTTCTTGTAAGACAAAACATATCTATAGATGGAGAATTTGTGATTTTGGAACAGACCTCTTTTCCAACAGTGCTAACCAATGCGATTATCCCAGAGGTATATGTGGTGTTTTTATTCGAAATCAATGCAAGAAGGGAAATGGGGGACTCGACTTCAGGCCTTCTCTTATATTTTTGGCTCACTTTGCTTTCGGTAAATGTATTTTGATCGAAGTATTTAAAGAAACAGCAGCATATCTTAGGGGTAGTCAAGATGGACAAAATTAAGTTTCCAACGGCTTCTGTGACTTCATTGGATAATACACTTAGCAGCAATGCTACTTCTAGAACATGAGGGTCAGTTAGAGCCTCCATGTCAGTATTGGGGTTGGCTCGAATTTGGTCGCATATAGACCAGATTGCATCGCAAACCACTTCACTGCTAGGCTTTTCGCCATCAGCCAAGTCTTTTAATGTTTGGCTAGTCAGTACTAACAGCATTGATTTTCAAAAAGGTGATAATTTTACAATTTGCTTTTAAGATGTGATTTAACAGGTATATATAGTATTCTGTAAGCGATTTCGCTTGCATGTGCCTCAGAAAATGACAGCCATACCTAACCGCCACTGTTTGAATGTAGGATATTAATTATATAATATTAAAAGTATTAGGGGAGGTCCTACTAAAACTAACTAATAATTTGGAATAATTCTCTCTTGTTACACGCACCTCATGTAATCTTGTCGGCTGCAAATTTCTGAAACTCGCATATTTGCAGTCTGAGACAAGCCACGCGCACCCGAAACGGCCAAGCGTCTTGTTCGCCGGCTTTAACTCCTATCTTTAGATAACATTTGTAAATAGATACACGAATTGAATGTTTATTTGTTCTGTGAGCTAAACGAGTTGGCTATTTAAGTTCTCCAACTGCTTTCTAACAGCACTCTTGGCAGTGCCACCTAATGCAGTTCTTCTCTCAACACTGACCTCAAAGTTGAAGACATCCATGACGTCCTTGTCGAATCTGGAGTCAATCTTTTGAAGTTGTTCAAAAGTAAGCTGGTCAATACCGCTCAATTTGAGTTCCTCTGCGGTTCTGACACATTCACCGGAAATGTGGTGGGTTTCTCTGAAAGGAACACCCTTTCTGACAAGGTAGTCAGCCAAGTCAGTGGCCAACATATCGGAAGTCAAAGCACCTTCCATCTTCTGCTTGTTGATCTTCAAGGTAGAAATGACACCAGTTGCAATCAACACAGAGTGCTCCACAGTGGTGAGGGCATCAAAGAGAGGCTCCTTGTCTTCTTGCATATCCTTGTTGTATGTGGAAGGAATCGATTTCAAGGACATCATGAATCCGGACAATGCACCGAAAACACGACCAGACTTACCTCTCAAAAGTTCGAGAGAGTCTGGGTTTTTCTTCTGTGGCATCAAGGAAGATCCCGTAGAGTAAGCATCTGCGAGCTGGACAAAGCCAAACTCACCGGAAGAATAGATGATCAAATCCTCGGAGAAACGAGAAATGTGGTTCATGAACATGGAGGACCAGAACAAGGTTTCCACAACAAAGTCACGGTCAGAGACTGCAGTAAGGGAGTTTCCAATGACACCGTTGAAACCAAGACCTTGTGCTAAGAATTCTCTGTCAATACCGTAAGGGTGGCCAGCCAAGGCACCAGCACCCAAAGGAGACTGGTTTGTTCTTTCGATGATCTGCTTCAATCTGTTATAGTCTTCAGTGAAGTAGGTGGCGTACATGGACATCCAGTGGGCCCATCTGATAGGCTGGGCCTTTTGCAAGTGAGTGTAACCAGGCATCAAGACATCAATCTCGGTTTCAGCTCTCTTCAAGATACTCTTGATGAAGCCAGCAAGGAGCTTCAGAAGCTCTGTAAGATTCTCACGGACGTAGATTCTCATGTCAGTGGCAACCTGGTCATTTCTGGATCTACCGGTGTGAACCTTGCCGGCAATGGACTTACCGATAATCTCGCCGAGTCTTCTCTCGTTGGCGGTGTGGATATCTTCATCACCTGCCTTTTCGACAAACTTGTCATTCTTCCATTCGTCTCTGATGACCTCCAAACCTTCGTGAATCTTGGTCAATTCGTCGTCGCTGATCAAACCAAGCTTGTTCAAACCTTGGGTGTACACACGAGTACCGGTCAAGTCGGCATCGTACATTCTTTTGTCGTATGGAAGAGAGGCATTGTAGAGATCCATCAATGGGTCGGTGGCACCTGTGAATCTACCACCCCATAATTTTGCTTCTGCTGGGCCGGACATTGTCTAGTAGTGTTCTTTGTGGGTAACGAGTGAGGAATCGCCGAATTAAGTAAGTGAAAATCTTTACCGCGCTGTCTAATCTTTTATACCTAAGTGCAGTTCGGCACACGGGCAGCTGATAACGGTGAGTCACTGGCTGGTGCAAAGGTGAAAATAATTTTCAAAAACAAAAAATAGAATTACGTGAGGCAAAATCCTTATGCAAGTGTATTAGATAGCTATATGGTCTATGGCTTACATCTGCCAGTGAATCTTGGGTACAAGGAGCAGTCTCTGACGGTGTATCTGTCGCACAACCAGGCCAAGATTCTCTCAGTACCCAAACCGTAACCACCGTGTGGGCAGGTACCGTACTTTCTCAAGTCGGTGAACCAGTAGTATGGGGCCATGTCGAGGTTCTCTCTCTTGAAGGCAGCAACCAACTCGTCAAGGTCCTCAATTCTCATGGAACCACCGGTGATTTCACCGACGTTTGGCATCAACACATCGACAGACTCTGTGACACGAGGATCATCAGCACACTTCTTCATGTAGAAGGACTTGATCTCGACAGGGAAACGGGTCAACAAGATTGGCACGTTCAAGGTGTCGGTCATCTTACGCTCGGCAGCTTCGGCAATGTCGTCGCCAAACTTGAACTTCTCGCCGTCTTCGTTTGGAATGCCGTGCTCGTTCAACCATTCCAAAGCATCGATGTATGGCATTCTCAAGAATGGCATGGTTGGAGGCTGGAACTTAGGGTTCAACTTCAAGATCAATTCCTTGATCTCTGGGTCCTCCATGAGGTACTTGACAACAGTGACAAAGAGCTTCTCCAAGTGGCTCAACAAGTCCTCGAAGTCAAGGAAAGCCAACTCACTCTCAATGTGGGTATATTCAGACAAGTGTCTTCTGGTGTGAGACTTCTCAGCACGGAAGGACTCTTGCACACAGAAAACGTCACCCAAAGCTGGCAAACAGGTTTCCAAGTACAACTGAGAAGACTGGGTCAAGTATGCTTCCTCACCGTAGTAGTCCAACTTGAACAAGTTAGAGCCACCCTCGACTTGGGTCTGCACCATACATGGAGGGGTCACTTCCAAGAGGCCTTCCTCTTCTAGGAATCTTCTGATGGCTCTCAAGAGAGCAGCTCTGACCTTCAACACAGACGAGAGGGTCTCACCTCTCATGGCCAAGTGACGCTGGTCCAACAACAAGGCAGGGTCGGCACCTTCCTGAACCTTGTTGGTGAAGGAGTCCTCACCGGCTGGGGCCAAGCCAATGACCTCGTAGAAGTCGGCCTTTAATTCGACACCACCTGGCGCACTCTTGCCCTCAGGAAGCTTTTCAATAACACCCTTGATTCTGACGGTAGACTCGAGGGTCAATTCTTGGGTGATACGGGCCTTGGCCAAGTCACCGGTCAAAACGGTCTGCAAGTAGCCAGTACCGTCTCTCACGGTCAAGAAAGCAACACCCTTTTGGGATCTGAGACGGTGGACCCATCCCTGGACAACAACACGCTTGTTGATCTTGTCCTGGACAGATCTAAGCTTGATCTTCTCAGCCTCTGGCAAGGACTTGTCCTCGACGATCTTGATCAAGTCCAACTCGGCCATTTTCTTGGCAGCTTCTTCCTGCTTCTTCTTGTCCTGCTCGGCCTGTTTCAATTGCTTTTCCTCCTTCTTTTTTAGACCTTCAGCACCCTTCTTGGCTTTTTTCAACGCAGATGGAGAGATCTCCGCGTACTCATATTCTTCTGAGCCTTCCTTTTGCTTGTAGACGTAGACAGTGGCCTCTGGCTGTTTGAACACAGCATAAGCTGGTGTTTGGTATGGCAGCTGCTCGGATCCAGCAGTGGCAGCGTCAGAGCCGCTTGATTCGTTAACAAAAACTTTAGACATAACGGCCTCAATTTTCAACGGTTCCAGTTTTTCGAGTAAAAATTTATCGCGGTCGTGCGACACACTTAGATCAAGGCATGATTTAAGGCCTGCCGTGAGTCACTGGCACTGGCTTTTTTTTAGCTTTTAAAATACTGTAAACAATGATTCATTGTTATTCTTAGAAGAGGCATCAGTCATGGATGACCGGCCAAAATCCGTTCTCGGTGTTTGGTGTTCTAGAAGTGGAAGGGGTAAAGTGAGTCAGATCTGAGGCAAAGCCTGAGGGTTACGAGCTTATCTACAGTTTTGCACAACTTCTTTGGCTCTTTTTAGCATTTGTTTCCCGTAGATCCATCCGCTCCCGATCAACCGGACATAAACCTTGCTTTGCAAAGTAGCAAACGAAGAACGCAGAAACCGGCTTTAGCTACCATCACGAGGCTTTCATGAGAACAATGGGACGGGAGATGCTCCGCTAATGCTCAGGGCTAGACGTCACGTGATGGTTTTCCGTAAACGCTCCAGGTGGGTGCTAATTGTGATTATGTAATGCCACGATCTCTGCGCACAGTAACAAAGTAGTAACATCTAGAAAAGCTTTCCAGATAAGATATGGTCCTCTTCAATATTTCTGGGCCTTTTGCTTGCCTTTCTAATGAAAGGCACAATAGAGGGCAGGTACAGCTCATAAAAGGCACCTGGCCGACAATCCCCTACACTACCAAGAAGCACTGCTGATCTAGCACGGCCATCGTCAAATAACAGTACTCTCCGAATGGTTGCAAAGACGCGATGACTTACCCCGCTGCGCAGAGGTACTGTAGAAACGAAAAAGAAAAGACAAAAGTCCTGAAAAGTCACTACATAAAAAGAGGACATTGAAGAAGCAACTCTGTAGAGTTTCCCCTTTTTGCTCTTCTGCGTCCTTATCACTCTCCACCGTTTTTCTCCTCATAGGGTGTGCGCATTCCAGGACACTTTTTTTTTTTTTTGCACTGTTTTTTTTTTTTTTTTTTTTTTTTTTTTTTTTTTTTTTTTTTGTGTCAAATTTTGCTCGGCCAAATTTTTTCACTCTTCAACTCCACACTTTCTAATGGCTTTGGAACAATCGTTGGCTCAGCTCTCTTTGGCTGCAGTTAATTCTGAATCCGCTGTGCCAACAAAATTTTTGGTTTTCAAACCAAAGACGGCTAAGACCGCCACACCCATTCCTGTAGTTGTCTTCGCTTTGCAGTCCACCTCTACTCCTGGTGCTGCTGTGGCCAAGGCTGCTGGTGTGAAAGAACCACGTTTGGCTAAGGATGACTTGGTGACTGAGTTTTTCGGTGCCACCGCTAAGGAAGTGAGTGTGGCCAACCTCTCCAAGGAGTTGGCTGGAAAGATCAAGCTTGTGGTTGATATCGGCATTGCCCACGCTACCGAGAATGTTGTTTTGGAGTTGTCCACCGAGTCCTCCAAGGCTGCTGTTCCTGCCACCAAGATCAACGAATTCTTGGCCTCCACTGGCATCGAGACCGCTGTTGTCGATTTCCTTGTCGAGTCCACTGCATCTGCCGCTGCTGCTCCTCAGGCAGCCGTTGCATCCAAGAAAGACATCCTCAAGAGAGAGAAGGAGGCTGCCAAGTTGGAAGACGCCAAGTTGATTGGTATCACCGTCGACAAGCACAAGGACTTTTCCTCCTGGTACTCCCAGATCGTCACCAAGGGTGAGATGTTGGACTACTACGATGTGTCGGGTTGTTACATCTTGCGTCCAAACTCCTACTTTGTGTGGGAGGAGATCCAGCTGTGGTTCAACAAGAGAATCAAGAAGATGGGTGTCAGAAACGCCTACTTCCCTATGTTCGTGTCCTCTAAGGTTCTTGAACGTGAGAAGGACCACGTCGAAGGTTTTGCCCCAGAAGTTGCCTGGGTCACCAAGGCCGGTAACAGTGAGTTGGAGGAGCACATTGCCATCAGACCAACCTCCGAAACCGTCATGTACCCATACTACGGTAAGTGGATCAGATCTCACCGTGACTTGCCTTTGAGATTGAACCAGTGGAACTCCGTTGTCAGATGGGAGTTCAAGCATCCTCAGCCATTCTTGAGAACAAGAGAGTTCCTTTGGCAGGAAGGTCACACTGCCCACTTGACCGAGCAGGGTGCCACCGAGGAGGTTGAGCAGATCTTGGACCTCTACAAGGGCATCTACGAGGAGTTGTTGGCTGTCCCAGTCATCAAGGGTAGAAAGACCGAGAACGAAAAGTTCGCCGGTGCTGCCTACACTGCCTCTTGTGAGGGTTTCATTGCCGCCACTGGTAGAGGTATCCAGGGTGCCACTTCTCACCACCTTGGTACTAACTTCTCCAAAATGTTCAACATCTCCGTGGAGAACCCTGAGGGTCCAGACAAGCCACGTGTCAATGCATTCCAGAACTCCTGGGGTTTGTCCACCCGTGTCATTGGTGTCATGATCATGACCCACTCTGACAACAAGGGTTTGGTCTTGCCACCAAGAATCGCCCAGTACCAGGTTGTGGTCATCCCAGTTGGTTTGACTGTCAAGACCTCTCAAGAGCAAAGAGACAAGGTCAACGCCGGCTCCAGGGAAATCGAGGAGTTGTTGTTGAAGGAGGACATCAGAGCCACTGGTGACTACAGAGACAACTACTCTCCTGGTTGGAAGTTTGCCGACTGGGAGTTGAAGGGTGTGCCTTTGCGTGTTGAGTACGGTCCTAAGGATGCCGCTGCTGGCCAGGTTGTTGCCGTCAGACGTGACACTGGTGAAAAGATCACAGTCAAGATGGATGATTTGGCCACTAAGATCCCTGAGATCTTGGAGACCATCCACAACGACTTGTTGGAGAAGGCACGTAAGGACTTCGACAAGCACCGTGTGTTTGTCCACGAGTGGAAGGACTTTGTGCCAACATTGAATGCTAAGAATGTTATTGTTGCCCCATGGTGCGGTGTCGCTGAGTGTGAGGATGACATTAAGGATTCTTCAGCATCTACAGGAGAGGAAGAGGAGCACGACGAAAGAGCTCCATCTATGGGTGCCAAGTCCTTGTGTATCCCATACCAGCAACCAGCATTGAGACCAGGCCAGTTGTGTGTCAGATGTACCCGTAAGGCCGTCACATACTGTATGTTTGGCAGATCATACTAATTTAGACACAAGGGGGGGATCAACGAGAAACGATTAACTGTATTTAATATAGACATACCATACGAGTTAAGGTGTATTTTTTCTATTGTACATTTTTATTTATACTGATCCCAGAACTTCGACTGAGAAACTTCCTCGACAGGCAAGGATCTGACGACCGTGTTGTTTTTCTCGCCAAGATCCAAGTAATAAATAGATTCCAACTGCAAAACTTCTGTCACGTATTCCCACACCTTGTGATAGTTCAACCCAACCTGAGCGTAGGCGTGTGAGTCATCAGACAAGCAGAATTTACCACCTCTTTCAATGATGGTTTTGGCGATGTCACTCTGTGGATAAGGACAGTTCCAGCCTTTACGAATGGCGGCTGAATTGAGCTCAAATAAGCCGCCATAGCTCACAACAAGGTCAATGTTACGTATGATCTGATCCCACACCTCTGGCCACTCCTGGAGATTATGAGTTTCTGGATCAAACAAGCGGATCAAATCAAAGTGGCCTACAACATCTGGCTTCAAGGCAAGCACCTTGTGCTGTAGCTCAAAGTAGGCCTTGTATAAAGCTCTGGCAGAACCGCCGTATGACTCACGGGCTTTAAGCCATAAAGCTGCGTCGAAGTCTATAGGTATACTGTTCACATAGTGAACAGATCCAACGCACATGTTTGACTTGGGTAGGTACTGCTTTGCCTGCTCAATGTGGAGTTCATCAAGGCCCTCCACCTCAAAACCGACTAAGATCTTGAACCCATCCTGAGAGTTCACAGTCTTTTGAAGAGCCAACGCATGGTCCATGTACTTGTCGAATATATTCAGAAGGTCGGTGCTAGTATACTTCTTCTCGATTTCTTCTGGATAAAGGAAGGTATCTTTGTAGCGGGGCATGTGCTCTGTTAGACAGAAGTGGGTGAATTGCCGCTTTTTAGCTGTGGCCACCATCTCCTCCAAGCAACCACTGGCATGAGAGACATACTCTCCACTGTGGGAGTGATGTGAATGCATTTAAAACAACTAAAGAAAGAATATCTTGTTAGTAATTGCGAATTCAAGAGTGGATGTCGCAGCGGTGGTTATCGCGATTCCGGGCCGTATTTGGATAACGCTGTGAAGTATGATAACAATTTGTACTTCATGTGGAAAAGAGAAAGAACAAAGACGATATTTCGTTAGATTTATATGAATATTGTGAGAGGAAGATTAAAGAATTGTCGAAGTGAAAATTATTATATATGGTAATGCAAGTGAAGGAAAGACATTTTGCAACTTTTGTGAAAGATGCATAAATTTCCTTTGAACAAGTGAGAAGTCCAAACACAAATAGGGAAGCATTAAAACTATCAGTAAAAAAAAAAAAAAAAAAAAAAAAAAATCAAATTGAACGATTAGAAATCTTATAAATAGCAGCCGACTTAATGCTTTACTCTTCGATCTGTAGAAAAACCAGGCTGTTTTCTGTGAATCTTACGGCTTATTCCATGGTGACACACAGTCTCAAATTTTCGTTCCTACAATTGAAGCACATCTTAAGAGTTCTTGCCTGCACTTTCCGACTGCAAAATTACATTAATGCTAGCGTCGGCCAGACTTCTGTTCAGAAGAGGAGCACACCATAAAGCTCAAGCTCCAAATCTTAATTCCACAATAAAGGAAATTCTCCTAAGACAACAAATCAGTGGAGAGAACCTGACAGTGCAGGGCCACGTTAAGTCGATCAGATCTTTCAAGAACATTGGTTTCATTGACCTCTCGGATGGTACAACCGCCAAGTCGCTCAGTGTCGTGTTTTCAAACCCCAAAGAGCTCATAAGAGAACACAATTTGAAAGTGGGGCAGAGCTTAAAGATCAGTGGTCAATGGCTCGATTCCAACAATAAACAAGGGCAGGAGTTCAGATACGATCCTGAACAACCCCAAAACTCAATAGAGATTATAGGAAATGTTCCTGAAAACTACCCAATCCAAAAGAAGGTCCAAACACTTCAGTTTCTCCGTGGCTTGCCCACACTTCGTCATAGAACTTCCACGCTCTCATCTGTCCTTCGCTTCAGGTCCAAGCTAGAGAGTAAATTCATGAAGTTCTTTGATGCTAATGAGTTTACTAAGGTAGCTCCACCATTAATTACTTCCTCTGACTGTGAAGGTGGAGGAGAACAGTTCAGAGTACAACCTGCAGCAGGAGAGTCTCCAGACGAGCCCTTCTTTGGTAAAGAAGCCTTTTTGACCGTCTCTACACAACTACATCTAGAAGTTCTCTCTCAGTCGTTGAACAGAGTGTGGACACTTTCCCCATCATTCCGGGCGGAAGATTCAAATACAAATAGACACTTGAGTGAGTTCTGGATGCTCGAGGCAGAAGTGTCGTACGTCGATGAAATCAACCAGTTGACAGGGCTTGTCGAGGCCATGATACGCGATGTTGTTAGCAAGTTTGACATTGAAGAGATCACGCTGGCCAGATTCGATAAGGAAGACCGTATAAATATCCAAAAGAGGTGGCAGAGCATCACGGAGTCCCCAAAATGGTTGCAAATGACATACACACAGGCATTGGAGGTGCTCAACGAAAAGAAGTACAAGAAAGAAGCATTGAAGTGGGGAGATTCCATTCTGACTGAAGACGAAAAGTGGTTGGCAGGACCTCTACACAACAGCCCGCTCTTTATCACCGATTATCCTTTGCTGCAAAAACCATTCTACATGCCCCTCTCAAAGGACTGCACACCGGAAAGACCAACAGTGGCTTGCTTCGATTTAATTTTCCCTGAAATAGGCGAGATTGTGGGCGGATCACTCAGAGAGCACAACTACGAGAGACTAGTGGAAGAAATGAAGAGAAGAGGCATGAACATGAAGGATATGGAGTGGTACCTATCACTTCGTGAGAACGGAACTGTTCCACATGGTGGATTTGGGTTGGGTTTCGAGCGTTTAGTCTCTTACCTTGCCGGTTTAGATAACGTGAAGGACGTTGCCGTATTCCCTAGAGCTCCAGGTCTGTGCAGTTGTTAATACTAACGGTACATTTGTGGGGTGCGATAGTGTGCGCTTACCACTGAAAAGTTTTAAGCAATATCTAGCGCTCACAGCTTAGCTCGACCGACAACTAAACACACATAGAACACCATGGACCTGTTAAACGTTAAAGAGCAGCAAGAGTTTCAACAAGTTGTTGAGCAGAAGCAAATGAAGGACTTCATGAGACTTTACTCCAACTTGGTGTCTAGATGTTTCGATGACTGTGTCAACGACTTCACCTCCGCAAACTTGACCACCAAGGAGTCCTCTTGTATCAGCAAATGCTCTGAGAAGTTCTTGAAGCACTCCGAGAGAGTTGGCCAGAGATTCCAGGAGCAAAAGTATGTTTTTATTATTTTCGAGATTTTAAGCGATAGGATACTAACCTCACAGTGCTATGTTGATGCAAAACATGCAAAAGAAATAAGTGATGAACTAAGAAATACGAAGATCATAGGCCTTGAGCCATCGTGTACATATTTATATACATCTATTTGTGCTTTCGTTGTAGTATTGATTTCAGAGTAAACAGTAGAGGTACTGGACAAATGTCAACCATCGCGAACTCAAGTAGAAACATCCTCCAATGAACGATGTCCAGGGTATACTAATAGCACACGTTATCAACGAGGAGGCAAAGCAAGCTGTGAAATCCAAGCAGAATCAGGAAACAAATTTCCAGCTTGAACCTTTTTTGTCCAAAGTCAATGATCTAATATCCAATTACAGCGAGGCGTTTTCCTATGAATCTCCGTCGACCTTATCTAATGCCACGTTTAAAGAATTCATAAAGGCATCAGAGCTACGAAATGTGATAAACATCAACGATGACTCTTTCCAAATTGATGTTTCCAACCAAGAAACACCTGTAATCCTAAGGCATATCATCACAAGCTACTCCAGCAGAAAGTGTCTTCTGCTTATCAAAGAAATCAACGGCTTGACCGACGAATATACCACCAATGACACTGAAACTTACGAAGCAGCTAGAGAAGATGACAACAAAGTCGATAATGCAGAGAAAACCAATGAGCTCCCCAATGAAGCAGCTGATAAGATGGATGTTGATGAAGAACCAAAGGATGCTCCACAGCCAGAAGAGAAACAAGAGAAAGTGCATGCAGATGGTGCTGATTCACCACTTAGTGACACCAGTAAAATGGAAGTTGACGAGCCAGCAGAAAACCTTGAAAACAAGGAGACCTCTCAAGATCAGGAAGAAATCACTCAAAAGAGCCCTGCTGAAGACAAGGATGAAACACCCGCACCTGAAATTGCTGACGAAAGTGATGATACCGAGGACCAAAAGAAAGAGACGGATGAAGCGGAGAAGGTTGAAGACCACGTTGAGCCTACTGACTCCACGGAACAAGAAGTGGAAGCCTCAAGCAAACAAAAAGAAGCTACCGAAGAGGAATCCGAAAAGCTTGTTGAAGAGGAAGATGAGCAAAAACCAGTCGAAACATCTGAAGCTCCCGAAGAGAATGTTGAAGAGCAAGGGAAGGCTGATGCCGATACAAGTATTAGTGAGGATGCTACTAAGAACAATGCAGAATTACTGGATAGCAAGAAGCAATCGTCAATTTCAGAGTCTGAAAACCAAGAAAAGCCAGAAGCTGAAGATGAGGAACAAGCCACTCAAAACACTCCTGATAGCAAACTGAAGAAGGAAGATGAAGAATCTGAAGTGATGCAGGATGCAGACGATAAACAGAAGAGTTCGCCAGAAGCACTGAAGGAAAGCGAGAAATCAGAAGCTGAAGATGAAGAAGAAGAAAAGGAGACAAGAGCCGAAGAAGAGCCTACTGAAAGCGTGGCTAAGGACAACTCAGATGAACCAGAAAAACCTGAACTGCCTCAGCAGGCAGCTGAAACGGAAGAGGAGAATGAAAAAGCTGTTAAACTTCTGGAAGAACCCAAACGGGAGAACCCTAGAAAACGTTCAGCTTCACCTCTGGCAGCCACTGTCAAGCATAAGAGGTTCCAGAATATTGCGGTTAATTTGATCAATACCATTGAGGAACACAGATTCTCATCTCCATTTTTGTCCCCTATAAACTCAAAAGAGTACAGTGATCTCATATATGACGCAAGAGACCTCAAAGGTATACTACGAGCAGTTAAACAAAAGGACTCACAAACATATGAAACAATCAAAGAGCTTGAGCGGGACATCATGCTAATGTTTGCGAACTGTGTGATGTACAACAAGTCCAACACACACTTGGTAAGCATGGCCAAACAAATGAAGGATGAAATAAGAACTACCTTCAAAATGTTTGAGGATGCAGAATCCGAAATCTCCTAATGATACAATTTGTGAAAACCTGAGACTTTTATGATATATGAACGACGACTTAATATAATACTCCACTCTATGTCTGCATAGGGTAAATCAAGTACGAAAATCTACAAACGAGAAATTTAGATTACTTTATATTCATTTAATCATTCTATAAAACAAGGGCATTAATATTATTGATTAGGGTGTAGGATCATCTTTAGTTTCTCCGACGGAAAATCTTAGACAAGACAAATTCAGCAATAGGGTCTTGGTCGTTCTTGTTAACAACGACGATGTTTTGGTTCTCAGGACGCTTACCGAAGTCAGCATTCTCGTGGTCGGTCTCAGCAGCATCAAGAGATTGAGCAGAGATCAACTTGTGGTTTCTCAAGACGAGAGAAGCAGCCAAAAGTGGCACACACAAACAGATAGCAACAATACACAACTTCTTCTGGACAGTTGCGTAAGCCAACACAACAGCTCTTCTAGCGTCGGTTCCCCAGGTGTGGGTGATAATGAAAGTGAACGGAGCACCATAAGCAGAAGCAGCCAATTTGGTGTCAACACCAAGCTTGGCCATTTGCTCCTCAATGTTCTTCTCCATCAACTGAGTCCAGATAGCACCAGAAACAGAGTTACCAACAGCAGAACCAATGTTGTAGAGAGCCAAGTACAAGGCAAGCATGACAGCCATGTACTCGTGGTTGGTACAGGTCTGGATGGAAAGTTGGGTTGTGTAAGTGAAGAAACCAGCACCGAAACCCATAACACACAAACCACCAATAACACCGTTGAGGAATTTCTCGGAGTCAACACCGTTGTTGTCACCTCTAAAGTGGTAAAGAAGACCAGTGGCAAGGAACCAGGTAGCACAGCCAAAGATGATGAAAGGCTTAGTTCTTCTGACGAGAACAAGCAACAAACCGAGCAATGGACCGACAATGACAGAAACAAACGAGTACAAGGAAGTGATTCTGTTAGCAGCCTTAACAGATGCATTCATACCGACAACCAACACAGTGTACATGTAGTCGTTAGGCATGGTCCAGATGAAGTTGACAAGCATACCAATAATAAGGGCACCCCAAACACCACGGTCCTTCAACAAGTTGAATGGAATGATTGGGAACTTAGCCAATTTCCACTCCCAGAAGACGAAGAATGGAATGAGGACAAAACCAACAACCAATGGGCCGATAATGTAACCTTCCTTCCACTTGTCAGAACCACCGCCAGCAAGAGTCAAAGGAACCAAAAGGAAACCGAAAACGCAGATGATGAAAAGAATACCAATAATGTCAAGAAGCCAGAACATTTCGTAAAGGTCAGCGAAGAAAATCTTGGTTCTGTGCACCAACTTCACCTTAATTCTAGTCAGGAGAGGAGATCCAACGTATTTGACCAGGTCGTCTCTGTAAGCACGGTAGTATGGGTTGTGCTCACATTTGAAGTCTTCGGCCTCTTGCTGAACCTGAACCCATTCTGGGGTCTTCGAAGCTCTGTACCACATGTGGACCAACACAAGCATATAAGGAATGGTTGCCAATGGGAAAATGAAAGCCCAAATACCAATGGAGTAGTTCCAAGAGTGGTGAGCCAACAAGTCAGAGGAAACATTACCACTGATCCAGGTGTTAATGATGAAAGGCACAGCAGGAATAAAGGAGGCAAACAATCTCCAGTTCAAGTTGGACAAATCAGCCAATGTGATTTGCAACAAGACAATAATACCAGAGTAACCAATCTGGTACAAAATTGCACCACCAGCAAATCTCTGCACGTCGTATGCCTGAGATTCAATAACAGTACCAATAGCGTAGAAAATAACAGAAACCACGACCAACTCTAAACGACCAAAAGTATCAGACAATCTGGCGTATGTTGGCTGAGCAGCAGCAGCAACCACGGATTTGATGACATTGACAGTCGAAAGAAGAGAGTGCTGGCTGTAACTGTTGGTTGCTTTAGCCTGGAACACATATCTGATACTACCATCAAGACCGTATGTGTATGCGGAGCAGAAAATAGCAAAGTAAGCCCAGGCCAACAAAGCTGGGTGTGTGTACTGGGCACACATGATTTCCGATCTACGAATTCCAAAAGACTTAGCAGTGGAATTCTTCACCTCCTCCATAGGAGTTGGGGCATCGCCTTCGGTGGCTTCAACCTCCTGGTGTTGCTTTTCCACCAGGGGCGCAGAGTCATCGGTTAACACCTGCTTGGATTCAATTGATGTCCTGGCTGAGTTTGTCATTTGCTGGAACAAAAAATTTTCTTGATTACGAGCCAAAGGGAGTGCTACTTTTATATCTGATCAAACTGATATGATCGAAAAGATATGCATATGGCCTAAAAAAAGAAATTTTTTTCCTCTTTGTTCAAAATTTTTCATGCACGGAGCACGCCTTGTTGTGTGAATGCGGCTATTTAGGCGGACAATTAACTGTCCTGGTTTAGACAATGCGGTCTTGCCCGTTGCACAATAAGACCAGCACTTCAAAATAGCCAGAACCCAGACGATGCAGAAATGAAGTTGTGAGTTTTCCTCAATTTTTCAACCCC
>JAJMDB010000002.1:480464-647773 GCA_030573315.1 Osmozyma mogii
TTGTTTAAGGAAAAAAAAAAAAAAAAATATAAAATTAAATAAAAGAAACGATAAAGAAAGAGTGACAAAAAGAGATCCATTGTTAGATCAATAAGCGAGCAGTAGAGCAGAGAAAGTC
Organism: Osmozyma mogii; assembly: GCA_030573315.1. Lineage (NCBI taxonomy): Eukaryota > Fungi > Ascomycota > Pichiomycetes > Serinales > Metschnikowiaceae > Osmozyma > Osmozyma mogii. The sequence continues at coordinate 480,583 of JAJMDB010000002.1, forward strand.
ATGCAAGTCATGAAAATTGCTCCTGAAAGAATCACATATACAATGTGTTTTGCGATGAAGGGCGTGGAGATTCTCATCTCTTCTTTTTTTTTTTTTTCTATCGTGACATCAACAAGTGACAGAGAATGTGACCAAGCAAAAAATTTTCTCTTTAGCTTGATTAATTGTTTCTTTTTTTAGACAAGTCTTAGCATAGAGCACAGATATTTTATCCCTTTCACCGCTATTGTCCTTTGCAGCGCCCTGAACATGTAGGCTTCGCTAAACTTAATCGGAGTTGTAGGTTAATTTTATAAGATTTAAAAACTAAATCTCTTTTAAAGCTTACTCTATTTCTTCTTACCTTTGCTACTTTCCATGCCATTTCCCTCATTTTTGTTCTTTTGTATATTACTGCGTTTTGGACCCGCTAGACCGGCTCCGTCTCGGCTCCAGCAGTATGACAGCCGCGGCGCAGAAATTTTTCAATGTATTTTTTTTATTTCTATTCTTTAGCCATTTCTAACATCGCCTCCTCCTGGACTCGTAAAAAAATCAATAGCTTTGCAAGCTCAATTAGGAAAAAGCCACCGACGTTATAAGTCAATGCAGTTTCTATAAGAACGTCTACATATCATACAATGCATGGCATCGGAGCTTTAAGTGGCAACCTTGCCAAGAGTGAGAGCGTCAACTTACAATGACGGCTTCCAAAACTTCAGATTCTTTGTAGAAAATATTTGTTGCTTTGGGCGTTGACAATCTGTATTGCAGGTGTCACTTGTGGTTACATGTGCCAATGGAAACTGCCTGTTTTCAGGGGTGTCTTTTGTAAAGTCTTGCAAGGAGCATTGTGGACCAAATACGTGAAAACAGTATTGTTTGCAATCCCTGGGGTCACTTAGTCAATTTACCTGTATGGCGGCAGTGGGTCGATTGTCATTGGATTATTTTGGCTCGTGGCGGGTAAGATTCTTTGACAGTTCATCAGCAATCTGCCATGTATGTCGAAGCAGGCTTGGCAACGCATTTGGGAGATAAACTTGCGTGCAGCAGGCCCCCACATGACAAGACAGATTAAAAACTTAAAAACGAAATCCTCTATTACTAAGTGGTTTGTCAATTTAACGCCTTATTCTCTTGGCCCAACCCGCCCGAACCAATTTGGATCGGTCCGTTGGATGTGCACAAGGTTGCAGTTGAGGAAAGAATAACAAACAGGAAAAATTTACAGTTACATCGGCCTCGTAATAGAACCATTTATTCCTTGGCAAACAATCAAAAAGAACCTTTAAACTACTTGACCAATGTAGCCCTTGGCGCAGCGGACTCTGTGTTGATGAGTTTTGGGTCAGCAAATTGGGTCGGCCAGTCCAATTCTTCCTCCACCTCGCGCACACTTTTGATCAAGGTTTGAGCCATCAACTCCACATCTTCAGCAGTGATGTTGAATGGGGGTGCCAAAGTCACGTGGTCTCCGGACCCGTCGCCAGCCGTTCCAGTCATTCCCATGGAAGTCATGCCGTTCTGGAACATCTTGGCCGTCACTTTGCCTCCAAGACCCAACTCTGCTGGGAATGACTCCTTCGTAGATCTGTCCTTAACCAACTCCACTGACCAGAAAACACCCAAGCCTCTGACTTGGCCGATTGTCTTCGTAGTTGGTGCCAATTCCTGCAAGCGTTTGCCAAGCAAGTTGCCCATCTCGAAGGCGTTCTTACGCAAACCAAGACGGTCGATCTTCTTTTGCACCTCTAATGCAACCTTGCAGTTAAAGCCGTGCTGGTGATAGGTCTGGCCACCAACAATGAGATTGGATGCTTCTGTAAACACTTTTTGCACCTTGGGGGACACCAAAAGACCAGCAATGGTGACGTATCCTGCGCCTAAAGTCTTGCCAATAGATTGCATGTCGGGACCATCAAAGTCGGGCCAGGACTCCCAGCAGTTAAGGCCACCAGTGGCACTTGCTCTGCCGGTACCACACATGACCTCGTCAAGCCACAACAAAATTCCGTACTTGTCTAAAACTTTTCTAATACCACTCAAGTAGCCTGGCAAAGCTGGCTGAGTTCCAAAACTAGATCCTCCAAGAGGTTCGAAAATGAAAGCTCCAATGGTGTTTGGGTCATTGGCTATGATTGTTTCTTCGAGCTCCTCCAAGAGTCTCTCCACGTATTGCTCCTCTGTTTCATCTTTGTGCTGGAATCTGTATGGGTAACATGGGTTCACCTTTGGGTACTGTTCAGCTGGCAACATGATGTCTTTGAATGGGATTTGCTTTATGTTGGAACTCAAAGACATGGCTCCAATGGTGTAGCCGTGGTAGGACTGCTTTCTGCCAAGAATCTTAGTTCTCTGAGGCTGTCCCTTCTCAAGCCAGTATTGTCTAACGGTCTTGATACCGTTTTCGTTGGACTCTGATCCAGAGCACGTAAACAAAGCGGCTGCAAATGCTCCTTTTGGAGATTTGTCAATGTAAAATTTTGCCAATTCCTCAGCATGGTAGTTGGTGATGTAGGCCAAGTAGGTGTAGGAGGATTCTTTTGCAGCCTTGGCCATTGCCTCTTCGATTTCCTTATCGCCGTGGCCCAAAGCACTCACAGCAGCACCTCCGATGGCGTCGAATACCCGTCTTCTTTCGCCAGTGTTTGCATCTTCAACAGTAAGATAGTTACCTTCGCCAGCAACCACCATTGGGTAGTGCTCGCTGACTTTTCCAGAAAAGAGAAGTGAAGACATTGAATTTGTTTCTATATGACAACAAATCAGAGCTACGAAGAGGTTGTATTTATAGACATAATCAAGCCAGTGGTTTTGCCGCCGGGGTGATAGGATAAGGAATTGCAAGCGGTTATCACGACGGTGGTGTCAGCCTAATGCAGGAGTAGCCGCACACCGTTTGGAGGAATAGATTTTCCTCATCAGATTCTGTCTTATCGGTGACTCAAAAAGGCGCCTTATCAGTTTTTCGGACGCACCGGCGGCAGTCCGTTTCTTCTAACGCGCCTTTTAGTTCCATGCGCCCTGAAAATCCCAAATCGGTAGCTAAGATGTTCCTAAAGATGCATTAAGCGAAGAAGCCAAGCGATAGAGAAAGCGGGTGGTTTCTACTAACTATGCCTAATGATAAGGAGACCGCTAAGCGGTGGCGCGATTATAAACGAGTATGAGCAATTCTTATACCAAACGGGTATGCCGAAGCTTATGGCGATAAGAAATCAGCCCAGTGAGACAATATACAGAGCTACACATGAGAAATTCCGTTCCGCGTTTAGGAGGCCGAGCGTTGTAGCAGCTTCGCTATACGACATCCATAATTAGTGAATATATAAGTCATGCACCGGTGTATCTCTGCTTGAGCATGGATGTGTCGACCAAGCTCTCGTCTAGGTCCTTGACAGAATTTGCACCCAAAAGAGCCATGTTGTTCAAGGTCTCCTTCTTCAAGATCTGGATGGCCTTTTTCACTCCATCCTCACCGTAGCCAGCCATGGCATAGAGCATTGGCCGGCCAATGCCAACACCAGAGGCACCAAGACACAAAGCCTTGACAATGTCGGAGCCACGGTTGATGCCACCGTCGATGTAGATCTCGATTTGCCCGTCAAGCCCGTGTTTGCGTAGCATTTCCTTCAGCTCTACAAGCACCTCTAGCGGAGCCCGGGAATAGTCAAGCTGCCGACCACCGTGGTTGGAGAGCACAACGGCTTTCACACCTAACTGAGCTGCCTTCACAACATCCTCTCCTCTTTGTACACCTTTCAAGCCAACAGGCAATTTCGTCTTGCTCATGATGTCCTTGACACTGTCCCAGGTAAGACCAGAAAAGTACTTGGCTCCCTTGTTGTCAGCATAGACGTTGAGCTCCTCTTCGGCATCCTCGGCCATGCGCACCCTGGAATCGCGCTCCCTGGCCCCAAGATCGGCGAGGTCGACATTGAAAAAAAGCGCCTTCACCGTGCCCAGGTCCTCCATTCTCTTGATGTGTTGCAGCACATTGTCGTAGTCCTTTTGGCTGTAGAAATGCCACTGCGACCACTGCTTCTGGTCCTTGGGCACGCCAGCAAGAAACTCGTCAATGTCTACGGATATTTGCCGTGGGATCATTTGCACGATATTTTCAGCGTAAGCTGCTTTTTGCAAATTGTGCTCCGCCAACTCGTGGGCCAACGGGGACCCGGCAAACCCAGAAATGTAGAGCGGCAAGTCGCATTCGCAGCCAAGCATTTCCGACGAGGAGGTGCGGGCGCACACATCCTGGAGCACTTTAGGGCGAAAAAACACCCGCGAAAAGATCTTGCCGTTTTCCACCACCGTGACTTCGTCCGAGGCCCCGCCAGAGTGGTATGCAAATGTGGCCGCTGGGAGCACTTTTTCTGCCACCGCCTTGAAGTCGGCCAAACTGAAAATGGCCTCGATCGGTGGCTTGTCCGTGACAACAGCAGGTTTTTCTTCAAGAATTTCCTCCGTCTTCTCCGGCTGCCCAATGACCGGTCCAAGGTACGTGATTTCCAGCAGGGAGTTCTTCAACACCAGTTTGGTGTGGAACTTTTTGAATGCTCTAGTGGCGTCCCGCCCGGCAAATCGCATTATCCGGCTGGCCCCGCCAGGATGCGCATCCAAAAATCCACTCACATCGTACACATCTCCGTCAAGCACCACCCAGCAGTCGCCAATGGTGTTGTGTTTGAGAACTTCGGTGAACGGCATGTAGCCAACATCGGTTTTGACTGGTGCTTTGTTGTGGTTGTACACCCATAACGCGGTGCCGCCTACGGCCACCACTGTGGCTATCCGGGGCCAAACGTTCTGCCGCACCACATTGCGCTGCACCAGGAAAAGTCGTCTGCTCAGTTTGAGAGCTCTTGAGAACATGTAGAGGAGAGCAGAAGAGGCGAAAGACGCCAAAGATATATTCTACAGATTTATGCATTTCTACACCCGATATGCATGCCCGCTTTTTCGCTGGCTGGGCTTTATCTTGATTCTGTGGCTTCTTGAGGGTGTCAGAAGCAATCTCTTGCGGTACAAGGGTTCCGCGGTGGAGATTCCGCGAGCCCTGCTGCGGCAATTTCCTTATTCGGCGTGCGCCCTGTCACCTCCAAGATAAAATGCGTCAATTTCTATCGGAGGAACTGATACAGCACTGTGGCATCCTTGATAAGCGAATTTCTTCCATGACAGATTGGACATCTCTAGAAATTACAACTTTGATGTTTAGACACCCGCCTTTGAGCAAGCATTCGCAGCCCCACTTATCTGAGATCTAGCTCGATGTCGGCCTAAATATAAGCTTCTGTATCTCCCGTGGTCTTGCATCCTCCATGCACCCATTGTGCAGGTCGTCTGCCCCACTTGCAGCCTTACTTTCCCCGTATTTACATGCATTAGCTTCTATTAAATAACTTAAAGCCTACTTGCCAGGGATAGGTCTGTCCTTGGGAACCACAATCTTTCCCTTGGCTTCAGCCATCTTCGCCTGCACCACCTTGAGTAGCTCATAGATCAACTCCAAGCAAGGCGTTGGCACCCCATGCTTCTTGGCAATCCGCACAGGATTACCACTGAGAATCTCCACCTCCATGTAGTTCTGCTTCTTAACATCCACAAGCATCGATGGCAGGTAGTAAACTCCATCGTCGGAGCGAATCATGAACTCCATGATCGACTCAGGCAACTCCACTCCATCTGCTTTAGCAACGGCCAAAACCTCACGCATGGCTTTTCTTACAAGGTCCATGCCCCCGAAAAGCTCCAAACGTCCAACATCACACTCAGTAAGTGCACAAACCGGATTGAGTGTGGCATTGTAAACAAGCTTTCTCCATCTCGTGTACTTGACGTCGTCGTTGTATTCACAGTCGTTATACTTGTTTTTGTACAAGCTCACGAACTCAAGGGCTTTCTTCTCCTGTGTGTCTTTTGACAAGTTGTCGTTCGGGAAATATCCAATTAGCATATCATCATGTCCCACATGGTCCACAACTCCGTAGTAATTGCTGCTGGAGATCATAGTTACCCCACTGAGCAAAGTGTGCTTCGGGTACTTCTCCAAGAAAGCTAATTCAATGCCAATGCCATTCTGAATAAGAACAATTGTCGAATTGTCTGAAACTAATGGCTCCACGAGCTCTTCGGTTTTGAATATGTCGGGTGTGTTTTTGGTTGTCACAATAACGTAGTCAAATGGTCCAAACTGTTTGGCGTCTTCCACACTCTTGGCCACGTTTGCAGGTTTGAAGTTCTTCTGCTCACCATAGTCAACGGATTTGATGTGGAAGCCTTCTTTGCTAACTTTCTCATAGTCGGATCTGACTATGGCAGTAACCTCAGCGTCGGAGTATGATAATGCCAATGCAGCAATTGCACCCACACCACCGGTACCAACAATAACAACTTTTGTCATGATAAAACGATGGTGAACCTGGATAGTTTGATCATTTCTGGACACTTTATGTATTTTGGAGCGGCTACAGCATGTAGCTATTGTATCGGGTATGAGAACGCGCTTATCGATTGCCGCAGCGTAAGCGTTCTCCCAAATAGGAAGTATGCGACTCACTCTCGATTTGGAATCTCTTCAAGTGGCACTCAAGATTAAGCGAGTTTCATAGATGAACTTATTTCCCCAGATATAAGCCGCAATTGCGTCGATACGTCCTATCATTGCGCCAAGTAATTCCGTTGAGATGTACCATACGCTAAGCGCTGATGATTTTCAGTTGGTCGAGAAAACAAAACTTCCGAAGTCAGTACAGCTTCCAACAATCCATAAGAATCGTTTCTATGGATCCAGAGCAAGATCGCTGACAGGTTGTCTACTGTGCCGCAAGAAAAAGTATGTATCATGTTCCCATTACATATAGTGCCGATCATTACTAACGATAGAAAGAAGTGCGATGAAAAGTACCCGGTTTGCACCAGTTGCAAACTGAAGAATAGGAAATGTGAATGGCCTCCAGAAAGAGCAGCTTTGGAAAAGAAAGTAAGAAAGCAAAAGGAGATATTTCCTCACTTAGATGCTGATCCGGACCTGTCCGAACCCTTCAAGAGCGTATTGACCGATCTAAGTCATTCTACGGCTTTGATATCGACACTAGTGTCAACTCCGGACTTTCCTCCGCTTGACCATCTGTCAGACATTCATCCCAATGGATATGACAGTGGATATTTATCGGCAACGTCAGCAGACGAATTCCTTATACCGGACATACCATCTCCAAAGTTGAGCAGCGCAATACTCCCTAGTCTTGAAGGTCTAGATGATATTGGCATAACTTATCTTCAGCATTATAGAGATATTTATTGTTCTACCATATGCATCGGGCAGTCTTCGCTGAACTACTTTGTCAAGACATTTTTACAATTAGCACACTCTCGAGAGTCCATCCTCTTTGCTTTGACTGCGTTTGGTGGTTTCTGGTATGAGCTCAGTCAACCAGAGAAAAACCTACGCTTGCCCTGGATGTATATGCAAAAAGCTGCTAAAAAGATATGCGATGAAGTGGGAGAAGGATTGAGGCCTTCGAACAAGGAAGACTTCTTTGTGCTATTTTCATTCTATCTTATCTTCATAGGAATTGAGGTCTGCACTGGTGATGTTTGTCACTGGAGTGGCTTTTTAAGAAGATGTGCACTGTTGATCAATGACTTTGGAGGACTTCAGAAGGTCTGCCTGATGTTCAGCAGTACTAACGATATCAAATGGCTTTTATCTGACTTTCAAGCTCATGATTTACTTTCATCCAGAGCCCTCATGATGGGGTCTCTTATTCCGACTGAAGAATATGAGCATGTCTTGCCTGAGGACATGAACTATGGCTTAGACCCGTTACAGGGTGTTCTCAGCAAAGTTTACAATTTATTTGGAGAGATGGGTCGTGCCAGAGGTGAGTTACAAAAGAAAAGTGATCGGATCGACGAGATCCTCGAAGGAGCTCCAGCGGAACCAGGGGAAGACGTGGAGGAGTTGCGTATGAACTACTATGACGAAGCTTCGCAAAAATATAATATGTTTAAAGCCCGCATTGATGAATTAGCTCCATCAAAGCTCCATTTGGAAATGCTCCGGCGGGACCCGGAGGACAAAGAGCTACAGGTCCATTTGTTCAATCTATATGTGATCATTTGCCGAATCCAATTGGGGACGTCAATTATGCGTATGCCACCCACAATGGTGGAGCAGCAACGTTCTCTCATCAGGGCATTGAAGATAATTGACGAAAAACTTTTGCATACCCGGTTCAGAGTGTCACTCTCCCTTCTGATACTTGTTTGCGGTCTTTTGTGCTACAGAGACTACGATCGCATCAAGATGAGGCAACGTCTTGCGGGATTCCAGGCAGATTACTACGTCGGAAATGTTAACCGTATTGAAGAAACGATAGAAGAAGCTTGGATTGATAATCCCGATGGTACACAGGTCATGGATTGGGCTGAGCTAGCCCAGCGGAAAGGATGGAATCTTTATGTTGGTTAAATACTCTTAAATTAATTCTATTTGGAATTTGAGGAGAAGTTATTTCCGGTTTATGTAGTGCAAGTTCATCGAGGATAGTGAGCTAGACGACGGTCTTTCTCTTTCTTTGTTGCAGAAAACGCCGCTCTCTTCTCCTATTGTCTCCTCTTTCTGCAAGCCAAACATTTAGTAGAACCAACTCAAAATGACAGAGGAGCTCATTTGAGTTCTTTGATTATTTTTAATTGATATAAAAGAAAATTGATTGTTTTTGGCTTCCAGGAGCACTTCCATTTGAAAACTTAAAGTGTCATTCTGTCACAATCGTATGGATCATGAATCTTAATGGGCTGCATGGGTGGGCTTTTGACGTTAGACGTTCATTGTGAGTCTACGTTCCGATATTCGGTTGAAAAACGTACATATCACTAGTCTCACTACAAACTGCACGGCAATTATAAATCGATGCGAGAGTATTTACACGATCAAAATGTTATTGTTAGCTTAATTGGTGCGTTCGAAGTCATCAATGACGGGCAAGCGAGCCCTATTGGGGTTGAGAGGGAACACAAATTATATGATTAAAAATCAAGAAGATCCCAAAATTAAGTTAGTCTTTTGAGCTTAAAGAGTCACGGTTTCTTATTTTACGACTGCGCCAGTTGAGCCCTGTCATATATGACCTCGCCTGCAAGATCTACGTTGGTGGCTTATTTTGGACCAACCACTCGTGACCTGCTAAGCAATATTTAGACGCACCGCATGAAGAATGAATCGACAAGACATCATTGTGCAGAACATTTCATCTTTTTTGACGCGATTATGGGGCCTGGAAGTTGATCCAACTTGAAAATGCTTATTTTCTATGTCTTCAGCGACTCCATTACGTACCGAAAGTGACAAATTACACTTGAATTTATTTAGACCGTAAGTAGCAGCAACGTTTTCCATTCAGCCGCACCAATCGCGTTTAGAGATTAGAGATTTCATACCGTGTGCCGAGATAGGCCGTCTTGGCATTAACGAGTTTCATCTTTCGGGTAAGGTCCGCATACACATTATCTTGCACCTAGCCAAGAATGTAGCCTTGGAGCATGATTAAGGACCCCCGCATTAGGACCCCCGTGGTTGCAAGCGGCTATTCTTCTCGCAATCTAATCTACAAGCAAACAAAAGTGTAGATCTATAAAAAGAGAATCGCACCCCTGAAAATAACATTTGCATCCTACTTACCTGAAATGGACAATATCAACGACGAATCCAACTCAATTACAAAAGAATCTGAGGGCTATATCAAGCCTGAAATGGTTGTAAAAAACTTTGCCAAAACTTTTGACACGCCTCCAAAAGACAGTTACCAGAGATTTATGTCTGGTTTGGGAAAGTTCTTTGGATGTTATGGTGTCTTCTGTTTCCTCTGTGAGAATCCCTACAAGACTGTCGACCAGGGTGAAGTTGGCTTAGTGCAGACGTTTGGTGCCCTCTCGAGGACAATTGAGCCAGGAACTTCATACATCAACACGTGGTCGGAAAAATTGACCACAGTAAACATCAAAGTCAACACCCGAGAACTTCCTCCACAGTCCTGCTTTACAAGAGACAATCTTTCAGTGAGTGTCACATCTGTTGTATATTACAACATCATTGATCCACAAAAGGCAATCTTTTCCATTTCAGACATTCATGCCTCGATTGTTGAGAGAACTCAGAACACGATGAGAGATGTCATCGGTAGCAGAATTCTTCAAGACGTTCTCGAAAAGAGAGAGGAGATTGCAGAGGCTATTGGTGATGTTATTTCAAGAACAGCATGGGCATGGGGTGTGCACATTGAGTCCATTTTGATCAAGGACTTGACGCTTCCTACTTCCTTGCAAGACTCATTTGCCAAAGCTGCTGAGGCCAAGAGAATCGGTGAAGCAAAGATCATCAATGCTAAGGCGGAGGTTGAGAGTGCTAAGCAAATGAGAAAGGCATCCGACATTTTGAGTTCTCCTGCTGCCTTGCAAATCAGATACTTGGATGCATTGCAAAACATGAGTAAGAACCCAGGTACAAGAGTGATCTTTATGCCTAGTGCCGACCAGATCGAGAAGATTGTTCATCTGCGTGGACCCCATCAGAATGCTTCCCCGGTGGAACCCATAATGGAAAATGACACAGGGCATGATCAATCTCGACAGATCGTTGACACTGTCTCAATGCAAGAGGCACTCCGTCAATAAGGCTAGCATAAGAAAAATAAGGGATCGTTTACTCGATTCCAGCTCGTATAAGGTACCTGTGCCTTGCTTGGTTTAGTTCATCCAGAGTGACCTTTGACCTAGCCAACTCAGTAATCTTTCTCACTATGTTAATATGCAATTTATCTTGAGGAGTGGTCTTTTCAGGAGTTGTGGTGTGTTCCTTTGCGGAAGCCGAATCATCGGCCAATTTCTTGTATTCTGCAGTTTCGAACACCGCACCTTTGGCTGCGTTCCTCTGGTTTTTAATTTTAATTTTAAGATGTTCAGCATCACGTATCTTCTTCTGTTCTAGTAGCTTTCCCACAAATTCAGATTTCTGAGTAGAAGCCTTTTTTGGCAGCTGTGATGGTTCATCAAGCTTCACTTCTTCCTCATTCTCCGCTAGCTGTGCAACCTTTCGAGTCTTTTCATTGATGGCTTTTTCAAAATTAGACTCTTCATCACTTTCAGACAGTGCGTTGTCGTTTGGAAATGCCCTACTGGAAGATACCTTCTGCTTCTTGTTTGGTTGGCTGAACTTCTTTAGCATGCAGCGATAACTCTGATTCTGAGCAGATATTCAGTGCATTAGACATCCGTGCACCGTGGACATTCCGCTATCAGCTGCAGCGTACAGAAAACGTTGCGGGTAATATACATGCAGTTTTGAGGTGTTCTTGTACCTCGACTGCCATACGACCGCTAGCTTGTTAACAAAAGGATTACGGTATATTAAACATCGTAGAGTAATTGAAGAGTCATTTAACCTATTGGGTTATAGTGGTTTCAAAAATTTAAAGGAAGAACGAAGCTTACGCAACCTAATTTTGCTCGTCTGATTGTTTCTCCATGTCGTCAACGCTGTTTGTATTTTCTGTGAAAAGCGGAATTGAGGCTTTCATTAATTGGGGCGTTGTTAAAAATTAGATACTTGATAGATTATGCTTGTTAAAACTATTAATTGTCCACTTTGGTTGTACCACTATTTTTACCGAGTCTACCGTATTTTGGAGTCACGTTAATAACTAACAATGACAGCGTTGATGTATTAACGATGGCGTCATCACACCGAATTTGTTTCCAGACGATGGACAAGAAAACGATCGCAGAATAATAGTATTACAGCCTATAATAGTCTCCCGGACCATGCGCTAACACGGTTTGACGTCAATAAACTCTGTAAGATGCGCTGTTGATAATTATGTAGCTCGCGCCTCAGAGAAGTCTATGAGGCGAGTAAAAATCTTCGATTTGGCCCGATTCGCAACCAAGAGCCATGCTCAAGACATGCGCCTTCATGTGCCGGCTACGCGTAATTGGTGCCAGACTCCGGAATACTTATCCACACTTCTTGAAGATGAACGAAAAATAAACCTTTACTTTCGAGGAAGTTTCAACTCCTGACCCCGGCTTTAGTATCTTTGCACCCCGGTCACGATATAAGCGAGCCGGAATTAGTTGCCTCATTTTTTTTTCCTTGCCTCAGACCCGCATATCTCTTGCGAAGTTCTCTGTGGCATTTGATATCCAGATTCATTCCGGCTGGTCGCATGTAGAAGGTAAGGCTAAACGTAGACTCAGCTAGGTAATCTCAAAGGAGCCGAGGCTAACAATAGATCTTACGTGCCTAGTGTGATCCTCGCTTGGCGTCGCACGGTTCCAGACTAACCTCACAAGGGTTCATTTCTCCACAGCAATCGAGGACATATATATGATGAGCTACCCTCGAAACCATGAAGTATCAAAAGATGTAATCTTGTAAAGTTTAGTAAATTTTTTTGGTATTTGAGATTTTGCCAGAATTGTGTTGCAACAAATTTCCTTCCGCGTTGCCTAGCGCCCCAGTGTTCACTACACAAACCTCGCAAAACCGCCCACGTCTCTTTAGGCGATAATCCTGACACACACCAAATTCACTGAATTGTTCCCTTTGCACACAAATAAGCACGATGGATTCTCGTCTCTCGTGGCTCGACTCAGCATTGCCCGAGTCAAATGACCATTCGCCAAGGAATCTTGCCCCTCCTCCGGTATCGTTCGGCTCGAGCTCCAACACCTCCCTCAACGATCAAAAGCTGAATCGAAACTTCATGTTTTCCAATGCGCTGGCTGATAACTTGCCTCCCCGTCACCATAATGATCAAGCCCAAGAAGAATCTATTCCCTTGTCTTTGACGGCTCAGGAACTCACCTTAGACGAATCCAAGACCTACATGCGCTGGTATTCTGATATCTTAGCTCGTACCAATCTGAGAACCATCTCAATGTCTGATGTATACCAATTCTTGAGCAACTTCAGGTTGTCTCATCTTGCTCAGGAGAAGATCAATCGGATCTTTTCCAAAATCCTCTCCTCCATCAACATTGGTGAGTTCTTTGCTCTCCTAAGGGTGGTGTCTCATGCTTTAAAAGGACAGGAGCCTTCTCGATCTTTGATCAAGGTCAAGACTGACGTTCCTACTCCACCTTCTATCTTGCTGAAAAAGAGACAGAATGACGATCAGGAAGAGCAAGACTTCTCGGCTGAACCTGCTCCTCCTGTTGATCTGCCGTCCAAGCCTCTTGATTTGGATCTGTTTACTCAGTTCATGCTCACAGGTGAGCGTCCCGACGAACGTGCACCAAAGAAACGCTCGAAAAAGCAGAAATCCGTCAAGTTTTCTGACCAGGTCGTCACTGACGTCCTCGACGTGGCACCAGATCAAAATCTCCAATCCTCCGGTGAACTAGACTACTCGCTACCAATGGACCAGCTTATGAACCGCCTCAACACTAAAGGTGATCAATCGAACAATCTTCAGGTTCCGGCCAGCGCTGGCCCCATCAGATCCCCAGATCCGGAGGAACGGGAAATCTTGAGGGATATGGAGCCTCAGATGCAGAACTTCCAGAACTTGCATTCAGTCGATACAATGCTGGTGGATGGTGTACCAGCACAGATCCCAATGAATGATGAACAGTCTTATTCTCAGTCGCTACCTCATGAGTCTCAGCTGCTGCCACAGTTACTAAGACCCAACATGACCGGTCCAGCTCAAATGGCCCAAATGTATTCTTCAGACCCTGCACCACTCCGACCAAATATGACCGGTCCAGCAGATATGGCTCGCTTCATGTCACCAGATCCCCAGGCGGCCAATACTGCAAATAACAACAACAAGTCGCCAAAGGTATCTTTGCAAACATTCACCAACCAAATGACTGGTGATACTGCTGAAAACACGAATATGAATGCCCATATATCTCCAATGAGGCTGCCCTCTCCGCCGCCTGTTCCTGCTATGAGACGGGCACGCTCAGCTTCTCAACCACAGTTCAGCTTGAATGGGAAGCCTGATTTTCTTCAACCCCCTCAACAGGAAGATCCCAACTTTTCACCCAATAGACTCCGTGCGGCATCATTATCTCCTGTCCCGCCTTCTAACGCGGCGCCTCCAATACCCATCAGATCCCCAACTTCGAATCGCCCCACGCCACCACCTCCTCCCCCATCTCGCCGGCGTGGTGGGTCTGTTCAGAATCCATCCTCGCATACAACAAACAATTCACTCGACAATCCTCCCCCACTACCACCAAAAGTACCAGAGTTTTATCAGAATTCAGATGAAAACTCTAGTACAGCTAACATTCTCGACGATTTAAAAGCTCTACAAGAAGAGGTGGACAAAATCAGAGATATGGCTGGTGGGTTCTAGCTCGCCTCATATTCATAGATAAGCTGTACATATGTACATAATGAGAATGCATTTAGAGATACGTCAGTTTTATAAATTTTGCCTAACTAATCCCTGTAACGGGTTTCATAGATTTAATCATCCGCTTCACTTGCCTTCTTCATTTGTGCGATCTTCACAAGAGGAGCCAAGGACGAGACATCGTCACTATTCTTGATGAACTTATCTTGCAAAAGTTCTTCTGCGGTACCTCTTTGGTTGAAATCGACCTGCAAACACCAAGCCAAAAACTTCTTGATATCGTAACTAAGAGCTTCCGGCTCCTTGAGTCTAGGTGTCCCGTTAGTGGCAATGAGGTAAAGTGCACGCAATGGAGTTTCGTTCAAGTATGGTGGTTCGCCTTCAATCATTTCGATCATCATGATACCCAAAGACCAGATGTCGACCTTAGGGCCATATTCTTTTCTCAGAACAACTTCTGGTGCCATCCAGTATGGCGTGCCCACCATTGTTGTTCTCTTGAGGTTCAACTCATTAATTTGAGCGCAGAAACCGAAGTCCGTCATCTTGATATTACCATCGACATTAAGCAAAATGTTATCAGACTTAATATCTCTGTGGATAACACCCTTGCTGTGCAAAAAGCGCAATCCTTTAAGGGTTTCTCTGCTGACGGCACCAATTTGGCCTTCAGTCATGACACTGTGTGTGACAATTTCAGTTAATGAACCACCCTCCATGTATTCCATCGCAACCCAAAGTTCTCCTTTAACCAAATAGGAATCGATATAATTGACAATGTTCTCGTGCTTGCTGCCTTTCATCACCAAAATCTCATTAATAATAAGTTCTTTCTTGGGTTGTTGCTCAAGATTCATTTGCTTAATTGCAACAATCTTGTCTGATGGGCCAGCCACAGACCTTGCAATATAAACACCACCTGATGCACCTTGCCCAATCTTTTTGAGATCTTTGTAGTAATCATTAGGGTCACCTTGAGTACAAATCTCTTGTAACTTAGCAATAATTTGCTTGTTCTTGCGTTTCTTTTCTTCGCGTCTCTTCTGGGCCAACAAAGCTGCCTTCTTAGCTCCACGAACTGGCTGCTGAACTGTACCATCTTCACCAACTATAGGTTTATCCGAAGGCTGGCTTCTTTCGTGTGTATCTTTCTCGCCAATCACCTGATCAAGAGCTTGAGCAGGTGTAGTCTTATGGTTATGAACAGGAGGAGGAGGAGCAGCACGATGAGCTTTAAATTCGTCTTTAACGCTCTTTTCTTCCTCGGCGACATCATCAAACTTTGCAGTGTGTGCTGTAGGAGCTGTTGTTGGACCTTTCTTCTCGGGATGAGCCTGAGATGCAAGAGAATAACTATGTGACTTAGATTTAGGAAGCTGAGTAGGTGGTTGTGGAGCTCCTCTCAAAGGACCGCTAATGTTAGGATGATTGTCTTGTTTCAGAATATTCTTCATCAAATTTCTTGAAGAGAAAGGCTTGTTTCCAGCGATAAAAGGTTTCTTAGCAGACCCTGGTGTCTCTGGCTGTGAAGAAGGCGTTGCAGGAGGCTTTGGAGCCGGCCTACTTGGAATGAACTGATGTTCAAGTGGAGATGAACCTGCGGAAGGTTTGGACTTGTTGCCTATCGTTTGTTGAGGGGTCGTTACCAGGTTGTTGACCTGTTGATTTTGTATATGTTGAGCGTGCTTTGGAGTTGTAAGTTGATCAGACAGATGAGAGCTCATTGTCGGCGTAGAAGGTGGAGAGGAATGTGAAAGTGATGTTGTGCTTCCATTTGCAGCAGTCTTTGCATCAGCTTGTTTGAACTTGTTAAATGCATTGTCGTCCGCATTTTCGTCTTGATAGAAAGCGACGATGTCCATGACAGCTTGAGGATGCTGCTGTTGCTCCTTCTTCGAGATACCGCTTGCAGACAATAAACGCTCCCATTCTATAGGTAAGCCAGTAAACGAACCATTGTCATCCACGCCAACATGAGCCAAGTGCTTAGCATTGAACGGAGTACTGATCTTCATGCTGAGTTCCGGGGAGGTAAGAGGATCAGCATTCAGAGAGTTAGAGTTGCTGCTGCTTTTAGACCTTCCAAACATCAGTGCAAAAACATCCTTAACCCTGTTTCCACTCTTGCGTGTTTTGCCCGACGATTGTGTGCTGCTGAAGCTATGATTACTGCTGGATGTAGGAGTGTGAATGACTCCCATGTTAAGATCACGAGGAGAGTTATGGAGTCCCAACAGCTTAATAGAACCTTGTCTCATTCGAGGGGTAGCAGAAGCCGTTGTTCCAGACCTCTTGACAGCACCAGTCATTGCAGGAGTTGCATTGAAAGCTTGCTTTGGTTCCTTTGGACTCAGCACCAGCGGCTGTGTACGCACGGGAGGTGGAGGTGGACTTCTGACAACAGTTTGGTTAGAAACCGCACGTGAGCCAGAAATCAGAATATCAGAGGGACCAATAGTAGTGGAATGGCTAACGTCGCCTTCTTTGATATCTTCATCAATCGTGTCATCAGTAGTTTTGACTTTGTTCAACGAATTCCTTCCCAATTCAGAAGATTCTTGTCCTGATTCTGCAGAATACCGAAGATCCTGATCTTTGAGGTATTGGTCAATGTCTAACTCGGGACGAGGCTTCCCAGGATCAAGCATAGGCTTGTAATGCTCAAGATCTGGGGTATTCAAATATGGGCTTCTCGGAAGCTGCATTCCGGTACTACTAAGGTCACCACGGGCTGGAATTTCAATTTGGTCGTCATTAGGTTCTGGCATGATGCTGTGGGGGGAGTTTTCAGTAGAGATCCCCAAGCCAACAGAGGGTTCAGGGAATGGAGTATCCTGAACGTCTGCATTTTCATTCCTTGGTGTGTCATTTTGCAGAACAGGGGATGACGACTCTGTGGATTGAACTTGAGAAGGCTGGGATGGTGCTTCTGAAGAGTTTTGATCCGAAGGAACACCTGATGATACCTGAGATGAAGGAACCAGGGGTGGAAGGAACCGTGGTACCGGTGAATGTGCAT
Organism: Osmozyma mogii; assembly: GCA_030573315.1. NCBI lineage: Eukaryota > Fungi > Ascomycota > Pichiomycetes > Serinales > Metschnikowiaceae > Osmozyma > Osmozyma mogii. Next base: position 497,962 of record JAJMDB010000002.1, read on the forward strand.
GGGGGACACTGTCAGAGTCAGAGTTTGAAAACAGTGTAGGGGCTTCGAATTGGTTATCTTCATTGTGGAGAGGACGTTCACTTATTTGCGAGTTTTCATTATTCGTTGACTGTTCGTGGGCGGAATCGTTATGATCATAATCAGGATCAACATGGTCAGGAATAGAGTCGACAGACGTAGAGGAGCGTTTGAGGCCGTTGAAGTCGAATGTGCCAGGCATTCTTGGCAACCCAGAGTGAGATTCACTGCCATTGGGGGTTCTGGAAGTCTGTGGAGTCTTGGGGGTTTTTGGAGTTTTCGGCGTTTGGGGAGAGTGAGGTGGCTCTAACTGATCGTCTTTGAACTGTTCTGGGGTCGACAACAGGGGTGAGTGTTGTGAGGAGGAATCGTCTTTGGGGGCCTTTTCAAAAGCCAGCATTACCTGGACCACTGGGGACTGGGTAATTTTCGACATAAGGAGTGACTGTGAACGGCGTTCGTGGAATTAATGAAGGATGGATAAGTAAAACACGGTTGAATTGAATTCAGCTTGAATTGAGTAAACAAGTGGCACTAAAAAGAAACCGAGTGGGAATAAAATTACAAAATGAAAAGCGTGGGGGAAAGAATGGAAGGACAGCCTTTTAATGCCAGAGTATGAGTTGTGAAATAACAGGTAACAACAAATGATGCGGCAAGAAATTAATTAAAAGGGTAGACGCCGTGCTTGGAAAAACTGGCGGAATAAAAAAATAGATGGAGGTCCAAGGGTGTCTTGTGTGCAGAGTGAGGTAGGTGTGAACGTACAGCGAGAAAATCGTCGATATTTCGGTGGGTCACAATGCAAAAAGGGAAAAAATGTATGGTTTGAGGCAGAAAACGGAGAGGTGTGAACTAATGCCGCGAGGTGTTGGCAAAGACAAGAAGACACAAAAAAAAAAAAAAAAAAAAAAAAAAAAAAAAAAAAAAAAAAAAAAAAAAAAAAAAAAAAAAAAAAAAAAAAAAAATTGCGACACTACCAATAAAGACGCGAAAGCTGCTGAAATTGATGTACTTGTCCAACAATGCAGTAAGAATGCAAGAGGCCAGGGGCAGGTGAAGAGAAAGGTTAAAGCTGCCACGCTTGGTCCCATTTCTTGTCATTCTTCCATTTTACTTTTTCGTATTTTTTTGGTGCTGGCGTGTACACCGGATTTATGCGTCTCACGATGGACATTTAGGGAGGGCCACTTACCCGTTTCGTTTCAGGCTCTCAAGACGTATGCAACATTCGCCGTTGATCAGCCTGTAAGCAAAAACAGATCGAGGAGTAAATATGTAAGTAAAACACGCACACATGCACAACATAAAAGTTAAAAACTTAAAAATTTATCATGAGTGTTAGAGTCTTAAACCGTGTTTAGTCTTTGTTCTAGTAACTTAGTGCTCCACTTCCGAGGCTTTGCGGGTTGTAGCAGGCCATTGTCTGGCTGTTTTGATGGGTTATTCTTGTCGACCGAATGTTCCAGTTCGAATGCTGGCTTAAACTCCCCTTGCTGAGTACATTGTTGGCCGTTGCACATTTAGTCTGTATGTCTTATTGTGTCTACAGGTCTACTTAAAGACACAAGAGAAGGCGGACCAAGGTGAAACGCGCAGACAGTAAGCAGTACGAGATGAATATGCTGAAAATTAAACGCTTGTTTACATTTGTTGATCAAACGTATCGGTACAATGTGAGTGATTACACGCATTTTGAGTTGGTATTTCTTGAGCCTGTTAACTCAATTTTTCTGTTCATCACTCAACTGTCTGGTTCTGAGAGCATTTATCTATGTCCACTCCTGCCAGTGCTATTCCCAGCAATCGCGACTGCTAGCCAATAGATGCTTGCGAAAGTTCACTACGCCAGTAAATCCCTACAACAGTACTTAGAGCAGAGAATCAAAGACATAACAATGGCACTTCTGGTTTGAATTGTATCTTTACAATTTCGGGGCCTTTCTCTTGCCTAAACAGCTTTCCAAATCGTCTTGTCTTCGCTGAACCTCTCGTCCTGTATATTGTGCACCAACATTTTTAACTCTCAAAGTCACCTTCACCAAATCACTTTAGAGTAGCTAACTTCCGTTCATTCTTGTCTCACCTACATACTGAAGAATGTCTGAATTGAAACCATCCTCTTCGACTTTGTTGAACTCAAAGGTATGTAATGTTCAATTCCTTCCGTTATTGCTCAATTTGCTAACTTCTAGTGGGACCTTGTTTTGTCCAACGGCTTAATTAAGACCGCCATGGGTTTCGGTGGTGGTGTCTTGGCATCGATCATTTTCTTCAAGAGAAGATCCTTCCCCGTCTGGATTGGTGTTGGTTTCGGTCTTGGTAGAGGCTACAGTGAGGGTGATGCTATCTTCAGAGCAGACAACCAATACGGTTTGAGATTCAAGCAATAGATAACTCGTGAAATCCTCACACGAGCTTTACAATTGTGCTTTTTACCATCTTTCGACAAGCAGTGCTAGTCGAAGGAGGTGCCTTTGATCGAGAGCTCCGGCTTTCGATCTCCATACATTAGATCCCAATATTGGAAAATCTGATATAAAATTTACCATGAGAACTCACCTATTCTTTACATTCAATACACAAATGCAATTAGATGTGCAGATTTCCTCCTGGTGTTCTTGTTGGTCCGCTCAAGAGCACTGGACATTTTGTAATCTACAAGACTGATCTTGGCAGACCTTTGCAGGCTTTGAGGCCTCCGTTGACATATAAATGTAGGCTCATGACTTGACGATTGCATTATTCGTATTCGACTCACTGTCTGTGTATGTGGAACAGTGTTCCCAGAAAAGCGTCAACCAATTAACACCATAATTTGCAACTCTTTGCAAAAGCCTTTGCTCTACTCCTCCTTTCTTTCTAAACCATAAAATATAAGCTTTACTTATCTATCCGTCAAAATTCCCGATTCTCACGCTTCGCGTCTTGATATCCAAAGAAGTAAGTGGCCGCGAAACATAAATATTGTGTGTTTGATCCAGGTGATCTCATTATCCGGCTGCTGAAATCAGCACCACTGTCCTTTTTATCACAATTCTATTTGCTTTTTCATATCATTTGCTGATTACAGTCATAGCTTTTGCATTTACTCGTACTTAAAATTTTTCTCATTGAAACTTTGCATGTCTGGCTATTCTACAAATCCATCTACTCCGCTTCTACATAGATCGAGATCACTCAGACCTGTTCATTCAGAACATTCTCCTCTGTTGGCGAAGATAAAGTCGCTTCAGAGGATAGAATTGAGATCCCCGATTTTAAGTCGCCCTCCTCCTCCTGCTGAAGAAAATTCTTCTGTAGAGACCCAAGATACCCCGCGTTCTTTCACTTCAAGGATCTTTTCAAGCAGCCCTGATCTTCAAAACATCAAGAGTTATTACGATGATTTTACGACCATTGATTGGGCTAACGCGTTTGGCCAAATAAACCTGTTCAATTTCTTCTTGAAAAAAGGATATGCTGCTCCAAGTATTAAACCAATGGACTCTTCTACGTTTGAACTCCCAAAACCTCTTTCCGTTCTTCAAAAAGCATATTTATCATTAGGTCAATGGGTTCTTATCGTCATTATCGCCTTCATATTTGCGATCATCGCTTACACAATCGATAAGTTCGAGATCTTGTTAGTAGGTTTCAAATATGGCTACTGCAGCTCTAACTGGTTTGCCTCGGAAGTGTCATGTTGTGCTCATCATGAAGAGCTTCCTGATTCATCTTGTCCAAACTGGCGTCTTTGGTCTCAAGTTTTTACAACGAATCCTTTCAAAACGCCTCTTCGTTATGACTACGTTGTGTATATTCTGCTTACAATATTGCTTGCAGTGCTTGCAGGTCTTATCACTTTAACTACCAAAATTCCCTCCAGATTGTCATCCTTGACATTCTCTCCTTCCAAAAAAAGCACTTACACCGGCGCAGGCTCGGGTGTTCCTGAAGTGAAAACAATACTTTCTGGCTTTGTTATACGTCGATTTTTGGGGTCATACACTCTTTTTGCAAAAACTATTGCACTTATTTTGGCGATTGCATCTGGTATGTCATTAGGAAAGGAAGGACCTTATGTTCATTTGGCTACCTGTGTTGGGAATGTGATGACAAGATTATTTCCCTTCATAAACAACAATGACATTCTAAAAAAACAGATTCTCTCTGCCTCTGCATCATCAGGAGTTGCATTAGCATTTGGTTCACCTTTGGGTGGTGTTCTTTTTATCTTGGAAGAAATTAACCATTATCTTCCCTCGAATCAGTTGTTCCTCATTTTCATTTGTGCCATAACGTCAACTTTGTTCTTGAAATTTCTCAATCCCTACGGTACTGGAAAGACCGTTCTTTTTGAACTCAACTATACTTCTGACTGGAGTCCAGCGGAGTTACCATTCTTTGTGATCATAGGTATAGTGGGTGGTATTTTTGGTGCCAGTTTTATCAAATTCACAAAATGGTGGTCAAACTCATTTAGGCAATTGCATTTCATTAAGAGACACCCAATTTTGGATGTTTTGTTTGTCAGCTTGTTAACAGGCGCCATCACATTTTGGAATCCGTATTTAAAACAAGCCTCTTCTGAATTGGTGCTTGTTTTGGCAACCTCTTGCTCAGCAGATGAGCTTGATTCTTCATTGTGTCCGACAAACCAAAACCAGTTTATTCGTGAATTGTGGAGCCTTATTATTGCCTTCGTTATCAAAGTTTTGCTCACTTTTATTACATTTGGGTTGAAAGTACCCAGCGGCATCTATGTTCCCTCAATGGTTGCAGGAGCACTTTTTGGAAGAATTTTTGGAATGGTTATTCAGCTTTCACGTCATCGGTTTAATCAAGAGTACAATATTATGAACTACATCTGTGCTGATAGCCCAGACAAGTGCGTTGATCTCGGAATTTATGCCATGATTAGCGCAGGCGCTTTTATGGCAGGGGTTACAAGAATGAATATAACACTTGTGACGATATTATTCGAATTGACAAGCTCTTATACCTATGTCTTGCCAATAGCGATAGCAATTGCAGTTGCAAACTGGCTGGGTGGTTTGTTGGAAGAGAATTCACTTTATGAATGTCTTCTTATTGCAAATGACTATCCATTTTTATCTCCAGAATCTGATGCTGTTGATCCTCACGTATCTGCCGGTGACATCATGTCTGATGACGACACATGTAAGGCATCGGAGGAGCAAGAAACAGTCCAAAGAGGTCGTTGTCTGGATCATGCGATTCAAGAGAAGATACACATTGACATCACTGATTCTCCTTATGTATCCAGTGATATCCTCCGAAGCAAACTTGATGCTCTTCTGGAGAAATCATTGCTTGATGGATGCATTCCATTGATCAAAAACAAGATTTGCGTGGGAACAATGTACTACTCGACGCTAGAATTCTGCCTTGACAGGCTAGAGACCTTTGGTCTGGAGTTTGGAACAGATGCTCCATTCTATTGCAAAGTTTATTCCGCATCGAGCTATTCTGAGCATTCACTACGGGTTTATAAAGCACACAACTCGAAAGTCCTCAGTGATGCTTTGGAGACGCTTCGTTCGCATCTTCGGCCCAGCGAGACGGATGGAGATTATTTTAACCACTTTTCTGCCAGTGACTATCGCCAAATGGAACAGGAAAATGAGCAATATCACTCGCATCTAAACAATTTGACCAACATCTCAGATCATGTTAACCGTGCACCTATTTGCATTAGCCACGATGCTCCTTTGTATTTGGCTCATTTGATATTTGACAAGATAGGAACTCGGGTTATCGTGCTTCAGAAAGAAGGACACTATTATGGCGTACTTCACAAGAAGATCGTCGTTGACTTCTGTCGAAGAGGAGAGTGAAGATCTTATCTTATCAAAGCTCTTCTTGAGGCTACGGGCGTGTGCATCTCAGCGTCCGAAGTCATGGCTGCAAAACTTAAAATCAGTCAATGCTGAAAAATAAAGTTTAATGACATACACTGCATAAGTTAATGTTTATCCAGGCGGGTCGTAAACTTCTAGAACAGATAGGTTCTGACTGCCGATATCAAGAAATACTTGACTAGCCATCGTGAAGGCTTTCGGTTTACTGGATACAAATTCAATGGATACCAACATCCGCTACAGAATGATGCGACGCAAAACTTGTTCAACAGATTGTTGGACATGATCTTGAACCAGTAACCAAGTCTTGATTCGCTAATTCCCAAATCCTGGGAATGTATGAAGCCCTTGGTCTTCCTGGACAAAGAATAGCCTACAGACGCACATCAATTGTAGAAGTCGAACATCGTGCAGGTTGCACGATGTTCATAGAATATGCTGGTATCTACTGTTCAATCTCCAATGAATGAAAAACGCGGGCTATTTGTTAGTTCAAGAACATCAAATATTATGAAGTTGTGTCAGATAGATTGATTGTTGGATAGGAAAGGTTATCAGCATCGCCAGAGACTCTGAGTGAGCTGAGTTAAAGTTTTCATCATAACAACTTGATATCACATACATTTAGGTCACTAAAACGTAGCGAGAAGAGTATTGTTCGTGAAGACCTGGTATGATGTTTTTCAGTGCAATGGGTTTGATGCGGGTAACGTCGAGAATTTGAGTCCTGCATGCTGTGTGTAGGGCTCCGGGATTGACTCGTACCGGAAAGAATCGGTAGACTCCGCGGTGCAGAGTCGCTAACACAGTGTGGCGGAGAACAATCGGATTGAATGTATGATACGTAAACAATACGATTAAAGTGAGGGCATCTTTGGCTGAGCCACTAGGCTTCGAGATATTAGTACTCTGAGCTTTTGCCTGGAGAGAGGTGCTCGTGTGAGTGTGGGCCAAAAGAAGCCCAAATGGTAAACATGCGCTCTACATGAAAGTATCTATGTGCCTGGGCTATCAGGATGAAACCGGTATGTTATACCTTGCTGCACTCCTTCGCTTTGTAATTGATGACACCCGATGTAAACCTACGTGCAGTCCTGGAGTGGGGAAGTTGGAAATGTTCTCGGATGGAGATATCTATTGTTAGCACTGGGAGCAAAGTGGCCCGGTCACCGATATCTGGCTCGACAGACCGAGCAAGTGTTATCTCCGGGCCAAGCTTTTCAGAGACCCGCCAGCAGGCGGCATTCGGAGCGTGTTGCAAAGTGTGGAGTCAGCAGCAAAGCGCAAAGCCCGGCTGACTTCTCTGAGATAGCGGCACCCCAGATCAGTTAAAATCTCTCGGTAAAACGTAAGCACTAGAACCGTGTGGCTTGCGTATCCGCGCTTTGCAATTGGCGTTCTCCATTTATTATTTTTTTCGCAGACGCATCTACCCCAGGCCTCCCCGGAATATCGATATATATATGTGTGGTATCCCCGGGCCGTTCTAACACCCGATTACCTGTGTTTGTGTGACATCATTCTGAAGCAAAATGTCTAAAATCACTGTGAAGAATCCCATCGTCGACATGGACGGCGATGAAATGACCAGAATCATCTGGCAGTTCATCAAGGACAAGCTCATCTTCCCATACCTTGATCTCGATATCAAGTACTACGACTTGGGCATCTTGTACAGAGATGAAACCGACGACAAAGTCACCACCGATGCTGCTGAGGCCGTCTTGAAGTACGGTGTCGGAGTTAAGTGTGCCACCATCACCCCAGATGAGGCCCGTGTGAAGGAGTTCAACTTGAAGAAGATGTGGCTCTCACCAAACGGTACTTTGAGAAACATCCTCGGCGGAACCGTTTTCCGTGAGCCTATTGTCATTGAGAACATTCCTCGTGTGGTTCCATCCTGGGAAAAGCCAATTATCATCGGCAGACACGCCTACGGTGACCAGTACAAGGCCACCGACGTGGTTGTTCCAGGAGCTGGTCAGTTGCAACTTGTTTTCAAGCCTGACGACGGCTCTGAAACCCAGGTGCACGACGTTTTCCACTATGAGGGTGCCGGTGTTGCCTTGTCCATGTACAACACCGACAAGTCGATCTTGGACTTTGCTGAGTCCTCCTTCAAGCTTGCCTTGGACAGAAAATTGAACCTCTTCTCCACCACCAAAAACACAATTCTCAAGAAGTACGACGGTCGTTTCAAAGACATATTTGAGGACTTGTACGAAAAGAAGTACAAGAAGGACTTTGACGCTGCTGGCATCTGGTTCGAGCACCGTTTGATTGACGATATGGTTGCCCAGATGATAAAATCCAAGGGTGGCTACATCATTGCCATGAAGAACTACGACGGTGACGTGCAGTCCGACATTGTTGCCCAGGGCTTTGGTTCCTTGGGTCTCATGACTTCTGTTCTCATGACCCCAGACGGAAAGGCCTTTGAGGCTGAAGCTGCCCACGGTACAGTCACCAGACACTTCAGACAGCACCAGCAGGGCAAGGAGACTTCCACCAACTCAATTGCTTCCATTTTCGCCTGGACTAGAGGCCTTATCCAGAGAGGTAAGTTGGATGAGACTCCAGATGTGGTTACATTTGGTGAGAACCTCGAAAAGGCTGTCATTGACACGGTTGCAATTGACAACATCATGACAAAGGACTTGGCTTTGACCCAGGGCAAGACCGAAAGATCCTCTTACGTGACTACCGAGGAATTCATTGATGCCGTCAAAACAAGATTGGACAAGAACTTGGCTGCGGCTTTGAAATAGGTGCGAAGTAATCGAATAATATGTCTGTACACGTGACCCATATTGATGTGCGCGCATGTAGTGAAGTTTTGTGAGGCACTCAGAGTATCAAATCTAGATATCATGAATGTGGGGTCCATTTTGAATAGAGACTCCCAGCCCGAGGCTCCTCAACCTTCCGAAAGTCCTTCCCTTGAGGAGGCAAAGTCACTGGTCACAATGCATCAACGTCATCTGATAAACAATCTTCTCAACGACCCTGCACCAGGAAAAGAAGCAGGACACCAAGACCAAAGATCGGATGACGGTGATGTGGAGGATGAAATGAGACGTGCTGTTGAGGAATTCGACTCAGGCAAAGAGGAGGGTGACTCAAAAGACGAGCAAGCAGATCTGAAGGACCACAAAGAAGACCAAAAGGCTCAAACTGAAGACCAAAAAGACCAGAAGGAAGACCAGAAAGAAGACCAGAAAGACCAGAAAGAAGACGGCGTTAAGAAGGAGCTGGTAGAAAGTCTGGATGATCAGAAAAAGAAGTCCTCCGTTGTTGATGAGAAGGAACTTGAGACAATCAGAAAGCTCAAGCAAAGCAAGAAGAAGGGCAAGCCAACAAGATACCAAACCCCTCCTATTTGGGCTCAAGAGTGGAGTCCAGCATTACAGAGAAACGGTGGATTGCCAAACAATGGGCAACTGAAGCCTGGTATTGACTTTGCAGGTCCAGTTGTGGAAGAAGGTGGAGGCTTGAGCGATAAGCACGTGTTCGACAGATCTCTGGCCTTCTCTGCGGACTTGGAATGTTCAATCACCGGTGTTATTCCACCTCCTTCTGTTGTTCGTACAGTTGCAGAGTGGTTATATGCCAACTTTGTTGAAATCCCACTAGAAAACAGAAAATACGTTGAGTTAGAGTTGAAGTTCGGCTCCATCATTGACAAGAGCACTGGCAGAAGACTAGATGTGGGTGTCTCTACAGAGTGTGTCTATACGAGGGTGTCTGACATAAATTTCGAAATGGGTGTTCATGAAGTGGGCTGGGCAGACATGTGCACATTCTTCAATGAACTAGAAAAAACGTTTCAAGACGAAAAGAGGCGTAATGCGGGCAACCCAAAGAGCCGCAAGTTCCAGACCCTTGAATCTGACGACACAGATCAATTCTATCAGATCAAAGACCGCAACGATGTTCCGAAGAGGGTGAGAATCACAAAGGATAACTCTCTTGTTCCTCCAAGGTACTTGGGTATTGAGAAGAAGAGAATACTGGACTTGTACATTCACAGCCCTTCGTCCATGTACGATCTTCGATTCTCCTTGCTGTTTGAATTGCCATTAGACGAGAACAGCATAGATCCGATCATGAAGAAAAACAAACCTATTCTTACCAGGTCAAAAAAGAGAAGTTCCTGGTCCCACACTCCTACGGTAACTAAATTCGACCTTACAAAGGTTTCTGTGCCAAAGACAGCACGCAACAAGGCCGGCAAAACCGTGGTGGAGAATGAGATCAAGCACGAAGTAGAGCTTGAACTAGACCCAATCGAGATCTTCAGAGGATTTGACAAGATACGAGATGGTTCGGATACGATACGGTTTGAGGAGTTGGTGGAGGTCTTTTTGAATAACGCTCGCTGCTTGAACAACAGGGTGACCCGTTTGGCCCTCAAATAATGACTGCGACGAGATAAGCACATGGTCCCCACATGGGGTCTACACCAAAGTGGCCAAGATGACCTGCAACTGACTCAAAAGCTATATCACGAAATCCCACCCTGTACATTATTATGAAATATTTATAAAAGCAATCTTATCACGTATCATGGCCCTACAATAGCCTAGTAATTCAGATCTGACCAGCACAGCCGAACGCGTTTTGCGCGACTCAATTTTCCAAATGAACAATCAACTTTCTCAATCTTTATTTTGCATCTCAAGGCAAGAATGATTTTTATTCTTGTCCTATTGGCCATCTTTCTTGTTGTTCTCATCTATGCTGTCGTTTACATCTTTTCCCACAACCCACGCCAGCCATTGGAGAGTGAATCCTACTATATAACCAATGGTTCTGACGAAAAGAGGAGCTTGCCGCAAAGAATCCTGCCCACCTATGCTCCAGAGCCAACGATAGACATATCTGTTGTTGTCCCATGCTACAATGAGAAGTCCCGTCTCTTCAAGATGATGAAGGAGGCCGTTGAGTACTTGGATGCACATTGGCACAACAAATACGAAATACTAATAGTCGACGACGCCAGCGTTGACGGCACGCATTTAAGAGCTCTTGAATTTGCCAAAGAGTTGGAGCTCCCGTCTAATGTCGTTAAAAGTGTGCAATTGGCACACAACAGAGGTAAGGGTGGTGCAGTCACCCATGGTCTTCTTCATGCTCTGGGAAAGTACTGCTTGTTTGCCGATGCAGACGGAGCTACGAAATTCAGTGACGCCAGCAGACTTCTATCATGGATTGAATCCCAAAAAGGCCCTGCTGTAGCCATTGGGCTGCGAGCACACTTGGTCAACTCTGATGCTGTGGTCAAGAGATCCTTCATCAGAAACTTCCTCATGTATGGTCTCCATACATTGAACTATGTGTTTGGTATAAGAACCATTCATGACACGCAGTGTGGCTTTAAGCTCTTCAATAGACAAGCCATTCAAAAGATCTTTCCATTTATGCATACCGAGAGGTGGATCTTTGATGTTGAGGTTTTGCTTCTTGCGCAGCTTCAGAGTATTCCAGTGGAGGAGATTCCTGTTAGCTGGACCGAAATCGATGGTTCAAAGGTTGACCTAGCCCGTGACTCCATACAAATGGCCATTGACTTGGTGGTCACCCGAATGGCTTATTTATTGGGCATTTACTCAATTGGCACCGTCGCAAACAAATCTAAGAAAGAAGATTAAGAAGGAATTAGAAGAAATGAAGAGCAGATAGACTGTCGGAGCTTGAGATGTAGAATCAAAGAGCTGTATTTAATATTTTAATCTATCGATAAAAAGCATAATCAAAGCAAATTTTCTTAACATTTCAGTAGATTTGTAGAAAGTGTAGTATCATGATGTAGTGAGTGAGTATACTATGTGTTGTAATGTATATTTTCTAAATGTATGTGATCAATCGGACAATTTACATTTTTCACAAAACGGTTGGTCGGAAATGCACAATGCGGTCCCTTGCATGTGGGATTTTTTAAATTCTCAATTGGCCCAGAAACTGAATATACATCACAGAGCTTCCACAAATATTTTGAATAAACAAAAAAAATCAACAATTTATATTCCAAGCATTTACAGGACCAGTAGAGGCCAGCCGCCGAGATTTGTATAATGAGCTTTGTTCCTTTTTTTGCCGAGCCACCTTGTTTAACGCGCACGGCGGTTGTTAGTATGCGAGACAGGGGCAGACTAAATATAGTTTCTGGCATGTCGATTCACCATCACCAACTGTTGACAACTGGCACATTTCGCCGATGATTTCCAAGCTACTAGCGCAGAGGAGGCGAGCGATTTTTATTTTTGTGGGGCTCTTTACTTTGATAAATGTGATTTACTTCAGCTTCAGCCCCCATTTTAAGCCTCGTGTTTTCGCCTTTAATGCTTCGAAAATCTCCCGGTATTACATTGTTGATGCCGACTGGGCAGATCAGAACATTCCAACGGATAACCTCCGAAATGATTCTATTGTTTCCGAGAAACTCCTAATTGCCGAGCTAGCGGATAGAATCGAACAGGAAGGTGATCAAAGACTCAAAAATGAAGCGTTCCAACAAGCCCTGTCCCATTTAAGTGGAAAGTACAAACAAGAAGTTGAGGAAAAATTTAAGGAAGAATTGAGGCATAGTGCCACCCACGATTTGTTCCACTCTCAGGAAATCAGCTATTCTTTACTCAGACAATTAAGAGCAGAGTATCTTGAAAAACATGCAGACAAAGTTAAACTGCCAAAGTTCGACAAGCAAAAATACTGGAATGATGTATTCAAAATTCTACTACAGAACAGTCCTAAAATTGCCAAGTTCTCCATGGAAAGCTTAGGTACAAAGATCGGTGGCAATATGTTCCGCGAGGTGAGGAAACCCGCTTATTCAAAAAATTTCTTAACAAGAGGTAAAGTGAGGCTTAGTGATGTTCAATTCCAGGAACTTCAGGCAACTCATGATAGAGTTGTTGAGCTGCTACGGCAGCTAGAGCTACCGGGACCCGAATTATATCAGGGAAGCGGGATTGTCATTAGCTCTAATTCCGTTCATCTAATGGGGGCACTAATGCTTACGGTACATTTAAGGCAATTGGGATCGGAACTTCCCGTTGAGGTTGTCCTAGATAGCCGCAAAGACTACAACAAAAGAATATGTGAAGGGGTATTACCTAAATTTGACGGGAAATGCGTTGTCACTGAAGATGTTCTCGGACAAGGGTTGTACAGTCTTCTAGGTGAAGGCAACTTTCAAAGAAAATCTGTCTCGTTCTTAGTTTCATCTTTTGATAACGTCATAGCTTTGGATGCTGACAATCTACCTATAAAAGATGTGGACACCTTGCTAACTTCAAAGGCGTTCATGGACACTAAGTTTATACTTTGGCCAGATGCGTGGCATAAGGGTACATCTCCCCTTTACTATGAAATCGCCCGTTTCGAGATCGGAGAGCCTGTCAAAAGACAAGGCTTTGAAAATGATAAGCCCTTCACCGAGTACTTGGCGTTGAACAAGGACCTGGACATCATGTTTCATGATTTGGAAGGCACACCACCTGGAAAAAGCGTTGAGAGTGGGCAGTTGGTGTTCTCAAAAGTACAACACTTTCGAAGCCTTCTTCTCTCCACCTACTACAACCTTAACAAGGCATTTTATTATCCTTTGCTCTATCAAGGGGTTTTTGGGTCTGGTGACAGGGAAACTTTTGTTCCCGCTTTGCATGTTATGAATGAACCATATTATCTAAACGAAGTACCGCTCTCGATGGCTGGTGTCCGGAAAGCAAAGCCACATAGACCAGCAGAGACGTATCTTGATGAGTCGACGCTCATACAGTTTGACCCTCTGGACTCACAAGCTTTTGCAGTGCAATGGCGTCGTTGGCTTCAGCAAAATAACCTAGACGCTAGACTATATGCTTTCCAGGAAGGTGATTATACTGAAAACCTACTCAAGAAATTTTTCGAGGAGAACAAACTGGCTGCAAAACCACTGGCATTCTTCCTCCACGTGCACAACCCAAAGCTTAATCCGATATACAACGAGAAGACACAAAAGACGCCCTACGATTACAAAACGAGATATATCCGAGAAATTGGCAAATACAATGATGTTATGGGTGAAACTGATTGGGAACTTCGTGCACATTCCATTTTCAGATGGCTAGTGTGTGACGAAGTCAAGGACGAGGACTATTACAAGAAGCTCGGCATTCCGCGGAACGATTTGTGCGGAAAAATCGAGGAATACGTAAACAGGTTGAAGGCGGACAGTAACGATCAACAAGCTTTCCAACAAACCTTCTCACCTGGACGCTATTAACGAACACAAGTAACGATATTCACTGTATTTATACTAGTCTTAATTTATGAAGTTTACTACCGTAAATGCTACATATTAAGCGAGCACTCGGACAGGCAAACTCCGGGAACCTCTCGGAGTTGGTGTGCACAGTGGCGACGCACTGCATGTACACTTGACCTCAACAAATAGTTTTCCCTCATTATATTCAGAAAAAACCCCGGGCTCTCATCACTAAGCATGTTGAGATCAAACGTTAAGCAGTTCCTCAGGTTCAACTCGTCCAAGGCTGGCCATTACGATGCCGTCGTCATCGGTGGTGGTCCAGGTGGTTACATCCACGCCATCAAGTTGGCCCAGCTCAACTACAAAACCGCCTGCATTGAGTCTCGTGGTGCTCTCGGTGGCACCTGTCTTAATGTTGGTTGTATCCCATCCAAATCTTTGTTGAACAATACCCATTTATTCCATCAAGTTAAGCATGAAGCTGCCTCCAGAGGTATTGACATTGCTGGTGATGTCAAGGTCAATGTTGCTAAGTTGCAGGAGGCCAAGGACAAGGCCGTCAAGGGTTTGACCGGCGGTGTCGAGATGCTCTTCAAGAAGAACGGTGTCACCTACTTGAAGGGTCACGGTTCTTTCGTTGACGAGAAGACTGTTGCCGTTAAGCCTATCGACGGTGACAAGGAGTACCAGGTCACCGCTGACAACATCACCATTGCCACTGGTTCCGAGCCAACTCCTTTCCCAGGTATCGAGATTGACGAAGAGAGAATCGTTTCCTCCACTGGTGCTTTGGCATTGAAGGAGGTTCCAAAGAGAATGGCCATCATTGGTGGTGGTATCATCGGTTTGGAGATGGCTTCCGTGTGGTCCAGAATTGGTGCTGAGGTCACTGTCCTCGAGTTCCAGAACGCCATTGGTGCTGGTATGGACGGTGAGGTTGCCAAGCAGACCCAAAGATTGTTGGCTAAGCAAGGTTTGAAGTTCAAGTTGGGCACTAAGGTTACCAAGGGTGTCAGAGAAGGTGACGTTGTCAAGATCGCTGTTGAGGATGTCAAGAGCGGTAAGACCGAGGACTTGGAGGCTGACGTTTTGTTGGTTGCCATTGGTAGAAGACCTTTCACCAAGGGCTTGAACCACGAAGTCTTGGGCTTGGAGGAAGACAACAAGGGTAGATTGGTGATTGACTCTGAGTTCAGAACCGCCAAGCCACACATCAGAGTTATCGGTGACGTTACCTTCGGTGCTATGTTGGCCCACAAGGCCGAGGAGGAAGGTGTTGCCGCTGCTGAGTACATCAAGCACGGCCACGGTCACGTGAACTACGCTAACATCCCATCCGTTATGTACACTCACCCAGAAGTTGCCTGGGTTGGTGCCAACGAGGAGCAATTGAAGAGCGAGGGTATCAAGTACAAGGTCGGCAAGTTCCCATTCGTTGCCAACTCCAGAGCCAAGACCAACTTGGACACTGATGGTTTCGTCAAGTTCATTGCTGACGCTGAGACTCAAAGAGTCTTGGGTGTTCACATCATCGGTCCTAACGCTGGTGAGATGATCGCTGAGGCTGGTTTGGCCTTGGAGTACGGTGCTTCTACTGAGGACATTGCCAGAACCTGTCACGCTCACCCAACTTTGTCTGAAGCTTTCAAGGAAGCTGCGTTGGCCACCTTTGACAAGCCTCTTAACGCATAGATGTCAGCTTTACCAGAAGTTGGTTAAGTATACAAATAATATAAGGAATCAAAAAAGTAAGCAGTAATATTTATTTTTTTTATGTTATGATATGTGGATATTGGCGCCAATTGAGCTTCTTATCGAGTTACGATAATGTACACGGCGTGGATGATACCAGGGAAGTAACCCAAGATGGTCAAAACGACGTTAAGCAACAATGCGCCACCGCAACCGGTTTCCAAGAAGACACCCAATGGTGGAAGGAAGATGGCGGCGATGAACTTGAAGATATCAGAGTAGGTAAGAGCCATTGTTTATACAATTCGGGAAAAATGTCTTTTCGGAACGCGAAGATCTGTATTTATACTCCACTATTGCTTGCGCTCTTGCTTCGCCTTTGGTCATCGTGAAGGGCGCCCCAGTGCAGGCGTGATGTCTACAAAATGTAAAGATGTAGGTGGTAAACCGTTAATTTAAAATACGGTGCCTACTGTCATTGATATGTGTGTTTTGATATTGTATTACGGTTTAATACCACATCCCCGGCAAAGAAAAGTTGTTTTCCGTGTCGCAAGACTCTTCCTGGAATTAATTTCACACTGAACACCTACTAGTTTTAGGGAAGCAAGCGGCTTTTAAATCCGTTTTTATAAACTTTCTATTGCCTTTCTTGGACGTATGTCGGCTAATTCACGATGAAGGTCAGCCTCGCCTTTTAGCAATCAGTCGAAAAAAGTAAATTTACCGAGAAAATGCCTGCGTATTTGTTCCAAAGCGGTAAAGCTGTGAAGCCAGTGCATCCTGCCTTCTATTCTTTTAATTTCGTCATTGACTCTGCGTGCTTCTGTGCTTTCCTGATGCAAATTTTGACGGATAATTAACTGAACAGTAGAGCATTACAATCCTGTCAATTAGAGCGTAAAGAATAGTACATCCATACATAAGTGAAGTATAAACTTTTCGACTCCCCCGAACAACTTCTTGTTCTCCCCTGAATAATATGCCAAGATAAAGTCGGCTTTTTACCCACTAGTTTCTATCTACATTACCCAAACGTACTTGAGTATGGGCTTGTCGAGTGACTTGAACCCAGTGAACATGCTTCAATCTGTGCAGACTAACGTACAGTGGTCTCTGCTGCTTTTTTCGTTCAATTCCCTTTCAAATTCAAATGTTGCATCCTAAGGGTCGTAAACGGACGCAGGTTCGAAACAGCGAGTTTATCACGTGAAAAGTTGGTCTGAATCACGTGGCTAGATCCACTTCCTAATGAGTCACTCGTTACAACATGTCAGACAGTCGAACAGAGAACAAGATCAGGGGTAAAAAGCCATAAAACATATAAAGCTCATGAGTCATTTCTAGCTACAGAACTGGTTTGAAGGGATTTTGTTGAGTGCAAAGTGCAATCAAATTTTGCAGTTTCTCAGTCACTGTATTCAGCCTTGGTGTCCATATCAACGACCAGAGCAGAGGATTAAAGTTTAATGATTAACTAAAGTAACTGTATCTTGCGTAAGAGAACCTCTCCACAAGTCGTCTTGACTGGAGGAAAGGTTGCAACAAATGGTCTGGATTTACCTGCAGTACGGCCACGAACGAAAAACTTCTCAGGAGCTGAAGCAGCAGGTTGTTAAACAAGCTAAGAATGTCTGACTTGCCTCATCAAATTCTCCAGGCCGTGGAGAAGCACGATGGCATTTCTAATACTTTGGAACTAGATGAATTCAAGAATGTTGACTCTGGCTCTTTGCAGGCCTCATTAGCATCTCTTTGGGCAAAGGAAATGATCACCTTTGACAAACTCGAGAAGGATGTCTGGTCATTGACTGATGAAGCTGAGAAGTTCTTGGTCTCTGGCTCTCACGAGATCAGATTGCTTGACGAAGTCTTGAAGTCTTTGGAAGGTTTGAAGATCTCCGATGTCGATGCCAAGCTTGGCCCAGTTGGTAAATTGGGTCAAGGTAAGGCTTTCAAGAACGGATGGATCGCCAAGGATGGCGACAAATTGGTTCCTAAAGTCGACACTTTGCCAGCTGACCTGGTAGTGGAGTCATTGAAGACCATCAAGTCCACCGGATCCTTGTCTGACAAGAAGGAGTTGACCGAGTTAAAGAAGAGAAAGTTGATCACATTGACCAAGATTATCGGATACAAGGTGCAGAAAGGTCCACAATTCTCTTTGACCATCAAGACCTTCGAAACAGACATTACTAGTGACATGATCACATCTGGCTCCTGGAAGAAGGCCGAATTCAAGCCTTACAACTTCAACTCCGAAGGTGTCTTCCCACAGTCTGGTGCCTTGCATCCTTTGATGAAGGTGCGTGAGGAGTTCAGACAAATCTTCTTCTCCATGGGATTCACTGAGATGCCTTCCAACCAATACGTTGAGTCTGGTTTCTGGAACTTCGACACTTTGTTCGTTCCTCAACAACATCCTGCCAGAGACTTGCAAGACACTTTCTACTTGAAGGATCCAAAGTTTGCCAAGAAGCCTGAGGACCTTGAATACCTCGAGAACATCAAGCAAGTGCACCAAGACGGTAAGTACGGCTCCATTGGTTACAGATACCCATGGAAGGAAGACGAGTGTCTCCGAATGGTCTTGAGAACCCACACAACTGCCATTTCATCTGCCATGCTTAAGAAGTTGGCTGAGGACCCTAAGCCTACTAGATTGTTCTCCATCGACAGAGTTTTCCGTAACGAGGCCGTCGATGCTACCCACTTGGCTGAATTCCACCAAGTCGAAGGTGTTCTTGCTGGCTACGACATCACTTTGGGTGACTTGATCGGCTTCATGGAAGATTTCTTCAGCACTATGGGTGTGGACGGATTGCGTTTCAAGGCTGCATACAACCCATACACCGAGCCATCTATGGAGATCTTTGCCTACCACAAGGGATTGGGCAAGTGGGTTGAGATTGGTAACTCCGGTATGTTCCGTCCAGAGATGTTGGAGCCAATGGGATTGCCAAAGAACTTGCGTGTGTTAGGTTGGGGTCTTTCATTGGAAAGACCAACCATGATCAAATACGGTGTTTCTAACATTAGAGAGTTGTTGGGTCACAAGGTTTCGCTAGACTTTATAGAAACAAACCCTGCTGCAAGATTGGACGAGAATTTGGTGGCCCCAAGTATATAATATAAATTTCGATGATAGCTAAATCCGTGTAAATTTCTGGTGATGCTGTCCTAGACATCCGCCGCGTTTTCCATCGGCGCGCAAATCAACTCAGCTCAACTACTACTCATAATCATGTCTGCCGCCCCTCCCCAAAAGCGCATGAAAAAGCAACAGCCGACAGAAGAGGAGCATGTCTGTAAGTGGGCAGGCTGTACTGAAGAAAAATTTCCATGTTTGGCTCTGTTGGTGAACCATGTCTCCAATCAGCACTTGGTCCAACAGCCTCTGGCAAACCAGTCACAGCCAGTGAGATATAGCTGTCAATGGGAAGGATGCTCTAGATTTGATATTGAGCAGCCATCTAGGTTTGCCTTGATCTCACACTGCAGAACCCACACCGGTGAAAAACCATACTTTTGTCCTATTCCTGAATGTGAGAAGCACTTTACTCGTTCTGACGCCTTGGCCAAGCATGTCAAGGGTGTCCATGATTTGCATCAGCATAGAGATGCTATCCAGCTTATGAAGCATCGGTTAGAGAGAAACAAACTCGACATGGTGTCTCTCCTTGATCTAGACACTATGTCAGAGGAGAAGTACGCAGTTATGCTCAGAAAGGACTACGAAGCCAGGATGCCATGGTGGTTCCTGAAAAGATTTGTCAACGTGTTGAAAACTCCACAAGTTAACCTCAGGACTCTCCAAGATCAACCGATGGAAATGAAGCAACACGAAGTAGCTTGTGCTAGATACAACCATTTCCTCGAAGACCCAGATCCTGAGGACTTGTTGGGTGCTACCGTTGACTATGATAGCCCAGATTTTCAGGATGTGAAGGAGCTTGTATCGCATTACAAGCCAATGAATGACTCCGACATCGAGAACAAATCGCTAGATGAGCTCCGCCAGGAATGTGATAAGCTCTCTAGAACTTTCTTGACAACAAGAAGAATCAATGGAATTCTAAATAAGAATCTACAGGATGCTACAAAGGAGAAAAGAACTCTTTGGGCAATGAACCAAATCTTGTTAGATGCAAACATTCAAGACTCCTTGCCCCCAAAGCATTCTGATCAAAACGGAAATGGTGAATCAGGCGTTTTCCAGGACGAGCTCGATAATATTCTTTTGAAGGAAGGCATGAACTCTTGATCTGGGTGCGTTCGTGAGAGCCCGTCTTGTACACCCGTACACCAGATGTGCTCTTAAAAATAGTGAGCATCGCATCGATTCCAAAGTGCATCAGACAAGAAGAATGGCAAATAGTCTCAGGGATATTGCTGAAATAACCGAAAATGACTCTACGGACGATGCCTCTAGAATAGACGAGCTGGTTTCTCTAGACGGTCTTTTCTCTCAGCTTGCACAGGAGACAGGATCCAAAAAGCTGTCTATCGATGAGTTTGACAAAATCCACCAGGAGATACAGAATTTACCAAAAATCGAAAGCAACCTAGAAAAGCAATTTGAAGATGCAGAGCTGCTGAAGAAAACTTTACCAGATACAGTCATCAAGGTTGACGACCCTGTTACTAATCCTCTTACAAAGGCAGACAGACAAAAGCAGAGAGAAGAGGATGCGGGTAAGGAGTGGTTCAATATGAAGAAAAAAGAACTCACGCCAGAACTTAAAAGAGACATGCTTGTTATAAAGAACAGAGCTGTCTTAGACAGAAAAAGACACTATAAGAAGGACAAGTGGGAGATTCCAAAATACTTCCACACGGGCACAATCATCGAAGGAAACACAGAATACTTCTCTGCAAGGCTAGCTAAGAAAAATAGAGGTAGATCCTTGGCAGAGGAGATCCTTAATGACGATGAGAGCAAAACTTATTTCAGGAGAAAATATCATGAGATCCAAACCCAGAAAACCAGTGGTGGCAAGAAGCATTACAAGAAGCTTAAGGAGAAAAGAAGAGGTTATTAATTCCAGAACATTAAGATATATATTATTCCTCGAGACCAGCACGACGAAATACATCCAGACGCACGGAGTCCCAAAGTTCTTTCTTGTCGTCTTTCGTGAGCTTGCGTTTCTCACCACCCGACACCCCATTCTTGAGGTCTTTTTTCAAAGCATCACGACGAACTTTGTATTCGTAAGCCGTTGTTGCGGCAGCGGCAAGGTTCACTAGATAGTTCCGGATAGCTATTTCCTTAAATTTAAGAGTCAAGGTCAGTTCGGTCTTGGTAATTGGAGGGGATGGGAGCTGATTATTTGGCTGATTGATTTGGAGTAGACGAGACTGCTTGACAGATATCTCAGCCACAGACTTCTTGAAGTTAGGGTCAAGGTTATGCTCGCTATATATATCAGACGAATATAACGTGTATATGAACTCATTGTCAGAAATGAAGGGCTGTAGAAGAACAATGTGGCATATTTGAGCCAAGTCACCCACTAGCTGGGGCAACAGGTGGTCGGAGTAAACTAGGCCTGGCGACAGGGACACCATGGGCATGTGGATTAGCATAAGCTTGCACCTTGTAACGTTCAAGTTCCAGTCAACCAAGTATTCTGGAACATCTTGATACTGGAGATCAGAAGCTAAGGAGATTTTGTATTCCTCACCATAATCTTCGAGATCCAGTACCTGGGTTTGGTGCTGTAGGAAATTTTCCTTGGCGTAGTTTTCATGCAATGCAATGTCATTAATTAACTGTTCAACAGTGGTTGTTACTTGTTCAGAATCCTCAGGAATAGTAGCTGTGGAGGATGAATATATGGAAGGGGCCGATCTAACCGACCGTTTACCCCACGAAAATACGCTCAGAGCCAGCGAGCGATGCAGGGAATATGACTGATGGTGCTGCTTAAATTGAGAAGGAGCAGACCTGACTGATGTGGCAGAACTTTGGCCGTTTTTCTCGAAGGGTAGCTGCAGATAAATAGCATTTCTAGCCAGGTCTCTAAAAGTGGGAGGAGGCTGGGATCGGAGGGAACCCTTCTGATCTGGTAATCCAAACATTTGTGTTTTCTATGAAATGAAGAAGTGTTGTGAGTGTTGTAAAGATTTTTTTTTTTTTTTTCTTTTTTCTTTTTGCGTTCAGTGCTTGTCGATGCAGAGGTGTGGAGTGACTGCGGGGGGAAATTGGGGAACGCGGAAACGATGCGGAAGGAAAAAAAAAAAAAAAAAAAAAAAGTGAATGGATGAAGCCCAACAATGCAGTTTCATATTGAGATAATAGGCGGGTATCTGCAAAAGAAGACCCGATTTACTAGGTTTCGCTAAAATCTAGTAGAAATCAGATGTTTATTGTTTTTATTTGCATTAGTGTAAGGTTTCTCTGTTTTATTATCCCGGCATTAAAGCTCGTGGTTAATAGAACGTTAATTAATGTAGGGTGGTCACTTTCACGCGAAAGCCGTCTTTTTGCTTCCCCCACGTTTCAACGCAAGACACTAGCCACAGTACGGCTGCTTCACAAATGTCAGAAAATTTGTATTCATATACATTTGAATCAAGTCTGTTGTAATGGACAAGGTGTACGCGGCATTTCTCCTCTCTAGGGCGTGGGTGCTACACATTTTGTTTACGGTTGCATTTCCGGATAAATGCAACGCACCGGAAGATACAGTTTATCCGGGCGAAGCGAGATTACATGCGCAAAATAATTACTCTGTAGCAACGCAATCCTAGTCAACTTTAGGGTCTGTATATATCTATTGTCGAAGAAAAGAGTATCGTATTTTAAGTGGCTTTTTAGGCTTTGTT
The DNA here is from genome assembly GCA_030573315.1 of Osmozyma mogii. Taxonomy (NCBI): domain Eukaryota; kingdom Fungi; phylum Ascomycota; class Pichiomycetes; order Serinales; family Metschnikowiaceae; genus Osmozyma; species Osmozyma mogii. The sequence goes on from JAJMDB010000002.1 coordinate 520,618, forward strand.
ATCTTGGAACTAGTCGGGAAAATCATCACCTCGACCGAAAGCCACACATGCTTTAACACATAGTACTGAGAGCAAGAAAAAAGGTTGCAAAGATATCGCATTAATGTCGGCATGAATATCGGCAGAAATGGAAAGTGGTCCTCCACTTTTGAACCGCATGCTATTTCTGTTACATCTTTGCGTTTGCACCCAAAATTCGAAAAACTTATAAATTACGAAGGATAAGTCTACTCATTTCAAAAAATTCTCTTCATATTTTCCACTATTGCTGGTTCTGAATGGCTGTTAAGGAGAGTTCCATAAAGTAAAGAACAGCAAAACTTTTGTTCTCTTCTTTTTGTGGGAATGACAAGCTGGATTTGTTTGCGGCTCTTCTAAATCTTTAGTTTCTCAAGATGTCAGTACCAGTACTCATCCTCTCAGTAGGACTTTGATGCGCATGTTAATATTTTCGCAGACAGTAACTACCGCACAACTAACATCAACTCCTCATTATGGCCGAAGTGGAGGAGATTGTTTCTGAGCATCTAGGCTTCAAATTGAGCCCTGCTCGTCTTAAAATCTTTGAGAACCCTCCCGACTTTCTGGTTCCTTCCATCCAATCTCAACCACTACAACTTTTGGCCGTAGCAAACAGAAAAGCTATTTATGCTGTCTCCAACGGTCAAGAGATTAAAGTGGGAAGCTTAAAAGAGCTTGAAGAATCAAAGTTGCCCAGCTTGGCTTCTGCTACTTTCCATGATGTTACGCATCTTCAATTCAACGCCGATGAGTCTCACTTGTACGTGTTGATTGGTACAGACCTTTACGCCTTTTCCACAGATGACTTCTCATTCAAAGAATCTGCCAAACACGAAAATGTGCTATCATTTGCCCTTTCTCCGAATTCCAAGAGCAAGTATGCTTATATCGACACATCCAACAGCGTTCACCTTTTGCCACACCTGCCCGAAATCAGCAAACCTGCATCCGTCGTGTCATGGGGCCTTGATGGAACTTTAGCACTTGTCCAGGAGCATGACTTTACCCTTCTAAAGGACGATGGCTCTCAATTGGCCTCTCTGCATAACGATGATATTACCATCAAAGGAGTATCGCCTGCTGATACAAACAAATGGTTGGTCATGAGTCAAGCACCAGATGACGAAGAGCCCGCCTATCTCTTATTTACATTATCAGGAACTGAGATATTCTCCCAAACCTTGCCTTTGGCTCCTCCATTCGGTGAAGTGGAGCGTGCTCCTGCTCTTTATTCGGCCGTTTTGAAAGACTGGATCCCCTCTCAGCTGTATGTCTTCCTAACAGGTGCTCTTTCCCCTGAGGTTTCTACGGTATCCACCGCAGGCGAAGATAAACTTGTCACTCAAGCAAACGACACTGATAAGGCCGAGCTACCTATTGATGAAGAATCCAGTGATGATAATTTGCCTGTTGGCTTATGTCTTGATTTGTCTTGCACTGATTTGACAGTTCCTGCTCCATGTTCATCCGTTGACAAGGCAGTAGGAGTGTTGCCCCGTCTTCTATGTTTGACTCACTTCGGCTTTTTGATGTATTGGTATGTCTTTGATTCAAAGGCTTTGCAAGAAGATGTACTCAGTCTTGAAAGAGCTCTTCCTCAATTACTGGCTGCCGAAACTGAAAGTGATGCAACTCACAAGCCCATGTCATCTCAAGCAGAAAATGAAGAACAAAACTCAAACACTGAGACGAAAAAGCCTGAAAAGCCACTTATCGCTACATCTGCTTTTGGATCCACGCCATTCAAGTCTTCTGAAAAGTCTGATCAAGCTGACTCAAACAAAGATGCTGAGAAAGATAAGGCTACAGGTAACCAACTGGGTTTTGGACTGACCGGTTTTGGCTTCGCAAAACAGCCCGACTCTGATCAAAAAGGAATTGACACAAATAAAACCTCTGGATTTGGTAAGTCCGGCTTTGGCCAGTCCGGATTTGGTCAATCCGGGTTCGGTCAATCCGGGTTCGGTCAATCCGGGTTCGGTCAATCCGGGTTCGGAAAAACTGATTCTGGAAACTCAGGTTTCGGTCTGTCTGGTTTTGGACTGTCTGGTTTTGCACAATCTAGTTTTGGAAAGACTGGGTCTGGAAACTCGGGTTTCGGTCTGTCTGGTTTTGGAAAGAGCGAATCTGGTCTGTCTGGTTTTGGTCTGTCCGGTTTTGGAAAGTCTGAATCCGGTCTGTCCGGCTTTGGTAAGTCTGAGTCCGAAAAACCAGCCTTTGGTCTGTCTGGCTTTGGGCAGACAAACTCTGGAAAATCAGCTTTTGGTCTGTCTGGCTTCGGACAAACTGACTCTGAAAAACCGGCTTTTGGTCTGTCCGGCTTTGGACAAACTGGACCGGGTAAGTCCAGCTTGGGGCAGAGTGAGTCTGGAAAATCAGCTTTTGGTCTGTCGGGATTAGCGCTGTCTGGCTCTGGGCTGTCTGAATCAGCAAAACCAGGCTTCGGACTGTCTGGTTTTGGCCAATCGAGTTTTGGTAAGTCCGGGTTCGGACTGGCTGGTTTTGGTCTTGCTGGGTCCGGGCTGACTGAATCTGGAAAATCTGGTTTCGGTCTGCCTGTTTTTGGTCAGAAAAGTTCTGGTCCAACGAGCTTTGGTCAGACTAGTTTTGGTCAAACCGGATTTGGACAGCAAACACAAAAAGGTACAGCATTTGGCCAAACTAGTTTTGGAACAGACAAGTCTTCCTCCAAGCCTGCCAATGCCGGCTCAAGTGGATTCTCTTCATTTGGTAAGTTCGCTGGAACTAAAAATCTGATTTTCACGCCTACAGAAGGCAAAAAGGACATCTTTTCGTCTTCTTCTAACAACAAAGAATCGTCTGACAAGCAGAATGAGAAACCTGTGTTTGGCTCCACATCTCAAGTGGAACCCGAGAAATCCATTAACAGTCCAATCTTTGCTACAAAGGCTGAGGAGAAGCCTAAGCATGAAGAGCCAACCGCAAAACCAGAAGACCAAGCAAAGAATTCATCTGAAGATCATAATTTAAGCCAATCTTCTGGCGTGGATAATCTGTTTGGCTTAGGTCAACTGCTGGAAGCTCGTGATGCTAAATCCCAAGAAACAAAGAAGCCGGTGTTTGGAGGCTTTAAGAATACACTGAGTTCACAAAGTAATTCGTCTGCATTTGGATTGGGTGCTTTGCAAGATGCCCTTGACAAAGAGGAAATCCCAGCTACCAGCAAAGAGGAGACCCCTGATGATAGCGGCTCAAAGCTGAGCACAAAATTCACCCCCAACATTGCATCCCCAAGCTTCACAGCTGATCCAATCTCTTTTACGAAAAACACAGAGTCTCAGGAAACTAAGAAGGAAAGCACTGATGTTCTGACCAAAGACCAACCTAGCGACAAAGATATAACTAGCACTTTGAGTGGACTCCGCTTTGATAATACAGAGGCAGAGAATTCTAAGAATCAGCAAGTCACTGAGGATAATGACGAAAATGAAAGTGATGAGGTTATTTCACAAGAGAGCTCAACTACCGAGAAGTCTTCAACCACTGAAGAGGACAATCTGAACCCAACTGATGAAGCTAAACCTGTCACTTCTTCTTCTGAGGACGAATCTCAACAGGCCGTTGAATCAGGACCTTCCAAATATACTCAGGATTGGAGGAATTTTGATCAGTCTTTAAGCATATTTGATGGTTTAAAGGAGAGTTTACCGCCAATAGCATCGCAAGATCCTAAAGCGCAAGCAGAAGAAAAATGCAAGAGTCTAGTTCAGTCTACTAGTGGAATAATGTCCGTTTTAGGTCAAAACGCTACAAGTATCGAAGATCTTGTGAACGCTTTGTCTTTTGAAAATGAAGATCAGAGCAGATTAGGATCGATTGCAACTTTTCAAAATGACATCCTCAAGCTGAAAACTCAGATAAGCTCATTGTTGCCGGAGATGAATAGCTATAACGATGAGATCGAGAAGCTCATGAAAATGATTGAAGAGTCCGAGGAGTTGAAGATAGATATTGAGAGACTTTTATCCCTGATAACATTCTTTGATAATTCAATCAACTCCAAGACATTGAAGAAGAGACCATTAGAAGTTCATGCCGAAATTCTTAAGCTTCGACTCAGACAGAAGTACGCCGACGTGAAGCAAACTCACGCGGAACTTTTGAAGAAAATGGTACCTTTCGGACTTAGGCAGCAGCTCGAAGCTGGTATGCTCGATAGGTTAGAGGAGGTGATTTACGAATTAAACACTAAAATCAGGCTCTATTTCAATGAGATCAATCAACTTGAAGAAGAGATTCAAGGCTTGGATGAACAAAAGTTATTATTGGAAAACGGTGAAGACTCAAGTTACGACTCAAAATGGTCCTGGCACAATGAATTGAGCCTGTCTATTCAAGAAGTGAGCATTTAAGCCCTTGTGCTGTCGGGTATTGCCGAAGGATCAAATTTGAACTACATTGGGTTGAAAATTACCAAAGTGTTTCAATTGGAAGACTGGCGTTCCTGCTCATCAATGCATAATTTAAATCTGATTTCAACTTGCAAATAGTTATTGTGAGTGCACAACTGCAAGTGTTGGTTATTGTCGCCATACATTCAGGGGTAATTGTTCAGATCATTAGATTCATATCGTCAAATGGGGCCCTGAGTGAGGTCACCTCAAAATCGTATTTCGAGGTGCAAAAAAAGTTTACATACTAAAATAGTAATTTTGAACGGTTTTTTTCGTAGAGTAAGATATGCTTCTTTCGTGTTTAAATTTATATGTGGATTTCTATGGTGTTACGTCTCATCGACACGCTGACCACTTTGTTTTATGCTCTTAAGTATGGGCCGCGAAAGGTAAACAAATGAGTTTCAAGCGCATCACGACCAGTTGATCGCCCAGATGGACGAGGTACTAGATACAAAGGTGATAGTTCCAGGAGCCACGCGAGCCATAGGGATCCTCAAGTATGTGGGCGCAATCGAGGGCAAAAACGGTGTCTTTGGAGGCCTTGAGCTTCAGGGTCCCGTGGCCGCCTCAAGAGGCAAAAACAACGGATCGGTGAATGGAATTCAGTATTTCAGCGTGTCCCAGCCTATGAGCGGGCTTTTCTTGCCTTGGGAAAGGCTAAAAGCAGCGAATCCACATCTTCAACGTGCTGACCTGGGTGAGTTATCTAGATCAAGCTCTAGCATCACATCAAGTCGAGAGAAATCCTTTTCCCCATTACCAAGAGATAAAGCATTACTGAGGCTCAATGGAGACTCTGTTTCAAGGGCACAGTCACCTGTTTCACTTCAAAACCAGTTGTTTTCAACGCTATCTACGAGGAAAAGAGATGGGGTGTCTTTCTTTTCAGAAGGCTTAGGCAAAGCACCTTCTCGAACAAGTTCACAAAGCAGCGATGTACGTGTGTCGGATGAAATTGACTCCTTGAGACGAGAGGTCTCTGAACTTAAGGATACCATCAAGATCAAGACTATGGAGTTACGGGAGCGAAATGATATCTTAGCAGGACTACAATCTACAATCAAAGAAATTCAACCGCTTCTAGAAGAATATGAACGAGACATAGAAATAAAGGATAGCAAGCTATCGAAACACAAGGCTGACTTTGATCGGGCAAGAGAAGAATGGAGAGAAAGTCTTCTGCTTATGGTTGCTGCTCAGCAAGAGACCGAGTCTTTGTATGAGAGACAGATAGAGGATCTCAAGTGTCAACTACAGAAGTCGTATGGGGGAGATGATGATAGCCTGGTAGATCTCAAAGACCTACAATCCAAGATGGAAGAGCTACAGAAAGAAAACGAATCTCTAAAATCACCCCCAACCAGTGGAAGTGATGATGTCGATGATGCTCTAAATTCCCAGCAACAATTAAAGCTACCCGATCAGGATGTTCTTTTATTGGAGCAATCCCTTCAAACTGCCGAAGAGGACCTAAAGGCTAAAGAGCTCCGAATTAAAGAGCTTGAGTCAAAACTCGAAGAAATGTCTAATAGGGAGGTTGAATCCGTCTCGCAGACAATGAAAGGAATGGATATAAATTCTGATGATCAGAAGAAAAAGATTGAAGAATTATCTAATGAGATAAGTGAACAAAAAGATGAAAATAAAAAGTTGCAGTCTCAGATTCAGGAATTGGACTTGCAATCAAAGAAGCTCAAAGCTGAGCTTATTAAGAAAGATGAAGAAATCTTTAAACTCCAAAAAGATATCAAAGAAGTGGCTTCTTCCACCAAGGATACTCTACTAATAGAAGAACTCCAGCATCAGTTGAAGATGAGACCGACTTTTGAAGAGCTTACAGAATTACAAACTTCTCTTGAGGAGCTTGATACACTCCATCAAAAAGAAGTTGACTCTAAAGATAAGTTAATCAAGCATTTGACAATCGAAAGCAAGCTGTCCAGTCTAGAAGTTCAAAGACTCAAGAGCCAGATTGAGGAATTCAAAAAGCAAATGCGAACACCTGAACCCAACGGTGGTGTCTTCCCGCTGAATCTGCCATCTGTTGTTTCGGGAGGAAGCTTACCTGAGCCAGAAGCATGGGCTAGAAGTGATGGGTTGGACGTCTACGTGCCAGCCAACCCTATTGATCCTAGTAGCGGCAGACAAAACTGGTGTGGATTGTGTGAAAGAGATGGGCACAACAGTCTTAATTGCCCATATGAAAATGATATTTTCTAATCTAATTTTAATTTTAATTTTAATTTATTTTAATTTAACTTAAATATTTAAAATATTTAAACAGTGACCATATGCCACATACCGAAAGTAAGATCCAAAATTTAAAGAAAATAAAAGTAACAACAGAGTTAGCAGAGAGTCTTTTCAGTTAAAGTTGCCTTTGAAAAAGAGGAGTAAGCCAGGAATGGATCGTTAGTATTCATTTCAGCTTTGCCCCGAGAGCTATGCTTTCTGAAGAATCTCCTTTTTCCGAATTTCCATAACTCACAACCAGCCATGAAAACAAGAGCAAACGCAACAGAAAGTCCCCACTCGTAGCCAATTCCACGGTGCAAAAACACCTTGTCATTGATAACAGGAATGTAGATGACAGGGAAAACCGAAACGAAGGCACCAATCACTGACCAAAACAAAAACTGATTGTCCCAAAGATCTCTTGCTAAGGTAACATACCAAGGGTCTTTTGACTCGGGTCTTCCATTGAAGAACGAAAATCTTGTATGGATACATTCCCAAGCCAAAAGCAAGGCACACCAGGTAAAACAAGCAAAAGCGGCAGAGCGGCCCTCAAAAACCAAGCTGCAGTGATGACCACTTTGCTCGTTACAATCTTGTCCTAAATGGCCATCACCTTTTCCGTAGACGACAATGACGAAAACAGGCATACAGCATGCAGCCATCCAAATACCGTACGCAAACATGTCGATCAACATCTCTGTAGTGAAAATTCTGTTGTTTGGAGGCAAATCAAGAATATCATCACTGGCCTTCTCCTGACCAAGACCCATTGCAGGGAAACAAGATGTGACAACAATAATCCACAACGTTTCAACCGGCGAAAGAGGGAAGACGGAGAAGCCTGCTTCGTCCATGAAAGCCAAACCAACAATCAAATATAACGCTTGGGCAACGTTTTCGGCAAGTAATTGAAGAACAAACTTTTGAATGTTCAGAGACATACGACGGCCTTCTTCAATTGCATTTAAGATAGAAGCAAAGTTGTCGTCTGTGAGTATAATGTCTGCAGCATCTTTAGCCACATCAGAGCCATTCATACCCATTGCAATACCAACATCTGCTTTCTTCAAAGATGGTGAGTCGTTAACACCATCACCTGTCATAGCACAAAATTTTTCACGACGATGCAAAGCATCAATCATTCTGACCTTGGTGTGTGGAGCACATCTTGCAATGACAAGAGGCAAGACCGGCAACGCGTCAATTTCATCATCGGACATGTTATCGAATTCTGTGGCTGTCATACACATTGCTCCAATCACATCCTTCAGGTAGTGGTATAAATTGTGGGGCAAGATACCCACTTCCTGAGCGATCGCTCTGGCAGTTCCTAACATGTCACCAGTTAACATGTGGACGTTAATGCCAGCTTTGTGACAAAGTCTAACAGAGTCTTTCGTTTCTGGTCTTGGTGGATCGTAAATACCAATCAATCCCATAAAGGTGAGATTAGATTCGACGTACTCACGATCTTCCCAGTTCTCTGTATCGCAGTTGACATTTTTCAGTGCAAATGCCAACACTCTCAAACCCTCATTAGATAAGATGTTCATGTTACTCTCAATGAGCTGAACATCCTGAGGGGTAAGTTTTTGAATTTCTCCAGATGGAGCACACCAGTGAGTACAGATATCCAACATTCTCTCCACGGCACCCTTAGAACAGACTCTAGCATCAGAAGTGGATTGTCCATAAATGGAGGACATTCTCTTCACAGTGGAATCAAAAGGAAATTCGGCCATGTGCTGGAGAGAGCTATTTTCCAAAATAGAATCTCTGGTCGATCCAAGTCTGGTACAGAAAACGTTGATTGCAATTTCTGTTGCGTCTCCCTTGGCTTCCCACACGGTTCCTGCATCCTTTTCGGTAGGTTGAATGTTGGAGATGTTAGCCAAAGTAGCGACACGAATCCAGTCCTTGAATTGAGCAGAGAACTCATTTGCTGGAATAGGACTGTATCTTGGCTCTTCGTCAATCTCGTCAATCTCCTTTGGAGAACCCTTCAGGAAAGTAAGCTCACCCACGGTAGGGTTGTACACCTCCGTAGAGTTAGTGACCGAGAAAGTACCATCAGAAGGAATCCATAATTTTCTTGCAATCATTCTGCCCATTGTAAGGGTTCCTGTTTTATCGGAGCAAATGTCATCAATGCCACCTAAGGCCTCGAGAGAGTCCAACTTCCTCACAATGACGTTCTTGGTCACCATCACTTGAGCTCCAATAGCCATGGTAATGGTGAGAACAACGATCAATGAAGAAGGAATCATGGAAAGAGCAACACAGATTGCGTAAATTGCCACAGACTTGGTGACGTCCATTTTCTGTGAAGCCATCACGACGATTGCAAAAAGAACAGCAATCCAGAACAAAACAATGGCAAGCCATGAAAGCTTTCTCTGCAATGGAGTACCAACGTTAGTTCCTAAGACATTCATGATGATGTTAATCGTGGTCTTCCATGTTGCAGTAGGAATGCTGACACCATTTCCAGCGTGTACAATCAAATTATCTTCTGAAGACTTGAGAGACTCTGCAATTTTACCGATCTCAGTGTGAAGACCGGTTGTGACAACAATACCCATAGCACGGCCTTTTGCAACCACTGAAGATGCATAAGCCATGTTCAAACGATCAGCAACAGGAGTATCTTCATCAACAGGATATTCAGAAGTATGATCCTTTGCGACAGGAACTGATTCACCGGTCAAAAGGGCTTCATCGGTTTCCAAGTTCATGGAGGAAACCAAGCGGATATCTGCGGGGATTGTATCACCCACATTGATCGAGACTAAATCACCAGGAACAAGATCTTCTGCATTAATTGTAGAAGTAGACCCATCACGAACCACAGTAGCTGTGGGAGAGCTCAAAGAACGCAAAGAGCCCATCGTTTTTTCGGCCTTGACTTCCTGGATGAAACCAACAAACACATTGATGAACACGACAAAGGCAATGACACCACCAGAAATCCAATCCTTGATGGCCAAAGCAATAACCATAGAAATAATCAAAACGAGAACCATAGCATTGAACACCTGGTGTGACAAAATGGCCAAATACGAGATCGACTGTGTCTGTCCTAAGTTGTTCAATCCATACTGCTGTACCTTCTGTGGCACAGAAGAACTAGACAAGCCATGCTGGTCGTTGGAGTCAAACTTGCTAATAATCTCAGAGAGAGATAACCTGTAGAACTCTAAACCATCATGGCCACCGATTTTCGGTTTTTCACCGCCTTGAACTTCAACTTTCTCACGAGGAACCGAGCCATTTCTTACAGTATCGACTTCGGGCATAGAAGACTTTATTTTGAGCGACGGAGTCCTAAGACAACAAGAATAAAAGATCAGTCAACGGGTAGCAAACACTTGAACGGCACAAGCGTAATTGACTGAAGGGGAGGTTTTTTGTTGAAAACTTTGTTCTGAACGGGCTTCGCCTGCTTATAAGTAACGATCCTACGTGTAGTGGCGGAAAATTTTAAGGAACCAAACATCGCCTGCATGAAGGGTCTGTTGCCAAGCCCTTACTTTATCTTCAATATATTGGTTTACAAGGTCAGTCCTCGCTTGACAGTTGCTATTCAAAAGAATTTTGATGAGAGTGTGCTTGGCAAAATTACATTTCCTAAGTGGATTTATATTACAGTAGATTCTGTCTGCCTATCGCCTTCCCACGTTGCAGCCGCACAGGTGCGCCAAGATAATAGAAGATACGAATGCGATTATGTAATACCTCATGCATCGGAGCCGGCTTTTCGTCTCTGTCCGATGACCTCGGCAGCAAACCGATAGACGATTTTCTTAGTTTTGTGAGCACAAAACGGTAAACCAAAATTGCGAACAATAAAACCGTCGGTGTGTCTAAAACCTCGGTTTTCCCGTAGATGAGCCTACGCACCTTTTCGTGAAGTAGCCATGCGAGATGAGATATACTGGAGCAACGGTGTTTTCATCCTTTTGAAAAGATAAAACTTTATCCTTTGAAAAGATAAAGAAAACGTTGATGAAGATTTAGTTGCTCTTTGAATTGTAGGTTTCTTCAGAAGTCCTTGGTGTGCGCTTGTAAATCATTTCACTGAATCACCATCATCCTTGCGTCTCGGTATTGGCTGGACCATTTTCTTGATGAGTTGTTGCTTAAGGAGGATTTTCGGTGTGTTGGTAGCCAAAGCAGTGTATTGTAGAAGAGAGTCATGCTGAATGATGGAACTTAGGGTATCTCTGTGGATATTGGTGATGAACTCCTCACGACTTGTATCAGCGTTTCCAACACCAATGTATTTGGATTTCTGAAACAAGAATTCATTCTGTTCCCTTACCTTATCAGCCATGGTTCCGGAGAGGATGTGTATCTCTATATGAATCTGACTTCAACGGTGGCTCGATATTCGTTTTTCAGGTGGTTTGATTCATTTTCGCACTCGAATATTGCAGGTGACAACGGCGAAAGACCTTCTCTACTCTTTCCTACTCTTTCCTCAAAGATATCTCTCCTCTACTTTGTTTAATTATTGTTTTCTTGACCGCCGCTAACTCTACAGTTTCGTCTACGCCTTTATTGTGTAATTGCCCGAAACTGAAACTGCGAACCAACCAGAAATCTAGATTGAATAGGTAGGTGGGGGATCCAACGATGTGTATTGCAATTGCAAACCGGATTTGGTTCTGAATGAAGGAAACTGTTTACCGTGTTTGAGGTGAAATCTATGGCGCCATGTTTTGCTTTCTAGCCGAGAAATGCATCGAAGCGCCTATCTTAAATCGACGTTCTTCTCTTCTTGAACGAAAAATGCATAGAAGCGCCAATCAATTTAGTATACATTGTTGTGGTTTGCAATTAGATAATGCTCATTTAAGCAGGCGATCTCCTCGACAGTACGCAGGCGCCGGGTCTTTGATTCCATCTTCGTTCTCGCCACGCCACGAAAGCGACAGCATGGGGCAAAAACAGTGCATTCAAATTTACGAGATAACAAAATGTTAAAGTTTAAGAGAATATTTTAAGTTTTTTAGAGGATATTTTGTATCTCTGGTATCTGGAAGCATGACCACGCCGTCTAAATTAATAAATTACCTAAGTAAATGTGTAAATGAATGCTCTAAACCACTCTACTTTAGAAGTCGCGCTCTCAACCGTTTAAAATGCGCAGCGAAAATTACATGTCCGGAGGTGAGAGAAAAAGAAAAAAACAAAATATAAATAAAGATTAGGAGAACCATCGCATGCTCGCTTGGCATAAAACTTATGAGAACCTACACATTAGTATAGATTTCTAGGTACTTTTAAATCAAGATTCCATTGTTCTTTACATCTAAAGACTAAATTTTTCCCACCAATATACAGCGCTGTTAATCATACCATTACTGTTCTCAGCTTCGGTGGCTTCCCTTAATTAATACACACGAGTTTCTTCCTGCCCCCTACCTGGGCTTCACATCATGATCAACAATAAAAGAAATGGGAAGAAAAGAAGAATCAAGATCGGCATCAGACCCCAGCTCATATTCCTTGTCGGTTTTGCGTCTCTTTTCTCTCTCTTGATTCTAGCCATCGTTGCCGGTGTCTATTTTTCCAATAACTTATCCAACCTTAGGTCCGAGCGACTTGAGGTGGTATCCAAAATGAAATCAACACAGATCGTCCAATCCATGCAATATGTCTATTACCAGGTGTATTGGCTTTCTACAAAGGATACAGTCACATCTCCTTTGTCGCTGCATCGTGCTGGTAACAACTCCGATGCTGTTTTCGACCAGGCTCAAACGGCCATCGACCAGTTCCTTTCATCTTCAGAGATGTTCGCTTCTGCTCGTTTGTACGATTTAGAGCTCAATACCGTTGTCGAATCCACTAATAATGCAACCAACCTTTCCTTTGCTTCGGAGTCTGTGCTATATCCACTTCAAAAGTCATCACCGGTTCCAAAACCAATCATTAACGGAATCTCCGCATCTTCGGACTCTGCAATTCAGGGCTACTTTACAGGTCCTCTACCGAATTCAACAGATTCCCTCAACACAACGTACTACATGGGAATAACCCTACCGGTTTATTCGAATTCCTCTATAATACTAAGCAAAGCCACGATAGCTGGCTATTTCACTGTCATCGCTACAGCCTCCGTCATTCAAAACTCGCTACAATATCTGACGAATAAACACGACAATGAATATGTGGTGTCCTTAATACGACGGTTCTACCAGAATTCTACCTCTGCTGGTGATCCAAATGCCCTTATCGGCTTTGATCTAGTATTCCCCTCCGAGCTAGATTACTCGATGACTCCAAACGTTTTCCATCCCTTGTCTGAGTCTCCAGATATGAAAGGGGCTTTAACGAGCAAAAATGGTATTTCGAAAAAAGCCAAATCATTAACTGGCAAAGAAGTTGCCATGGGCTACAGTGCGGTCAATGTTGACTCGCATACTTACTGGACGGTTCTTGTTCAGCAGAACAGATCAACCTTCATGAGCCCAGTGAGACACCTCACTAAAATCATGGTTGGCGTTGTCATCGGCATTGGTGCATTCATGTGTTTAATCACATTTCCTTTAGCTGTCTGGTTTGTCATACCGATTACAAAATTGAAAGAAGCTACAGAGGCTATAACAAAGTCAAAGAAGGAGCGTGACAAGACTAATCATGGGCCAGGCAGTAAGGCTCCACCAAAGCCCAGTGACGACCGCGACGACAACAACCGCAGCATTAATCAAACATTTAATGAAGATCACGATCAAAATCAAGAGCAGGAAAAGACTATCGTGAAGCGCAATTCGGTAAACACCGTCGCTTCTAGTATGACTGCTTATTCTACTGGTATACGGTTACCAGACAAAATACCTCAATCAAAAAAATTGTTCAAGGACGAGCTCACTGAACTTCAGGATGCCTTTAATATTATGACTGAGGAGCTTGAAAAGCAATACAGTCATTTGGAGGATAGAGTTAAGGTCAGAACTAAAGAACTTGAAGAATCCAAAATTGAAGCTGAAGCTGCCAATGAAGCAAAGACTGTTTTCATTGCAAATATTTCTCATGAGTTGAGAACACCTCTCAATGGTATTTTAGGTATGACATCCATTGCTATGGAGGACAAAGACCCTCAACTGATACACGATTCACTTAAGTTGATCCATCGCTCAGGAGAGCTTCTTTTGCATATTTTGACCGAGCTCCTTACTTATTCCAAAAATACACTTAACAGATCGAAGCTTGAGAAATCTAACTTTCAAGTTCTCGAGATCCTTTATCAAGTCAAGTCTATTTTTGGTAAGTTGGCCATCGATCAAAGAGTCAACCTCCGCATTTCTTTGAGGCCTAATTTCCTTAGAACACTTATTCTCTACGGAGATTCCAACAGAATTATTCAGGTTGTTATGAACCTTGTTTCTAATAGTTTGAAGTTCACTCCAATTATGGGCTCAGTGGAAGTGAATTTTAAGTTACTTGGTGAATATGATCAGGAGAGATCAAAAGCTGCTAATTACGAAAAAGTTTATGTCAAGGAAAATGCCTATATGCTGGCTCCTGCTAATGAGAATGAAGAAGTCCCAAATAAAGACCCAATTCTCAATTTGCAAGAACCTTTTAACTCAGGTTTAGATCAACTTCTAGCAGAAAATGACCATGCTTCGATTGCCCTGGAACAACAAGAGCAAAAAAACGAGGCTGATGTACCTGACAACCAAAGTCTTACTACAGTCTCTACTGCTGAGTTTGAGCACCACATCTTCAAATCCCAATTTGATGACGACAAGGCTCTTCCAAACCTTCCACCGGGTAGTATAAGATCTTCCAGACGTCACCGTGTTAGACGTGAGAGACCAGATGAAGGAAATAATGACTCCAACAGAGACTTACTGCTTTTGAATGATGCTGATGGAAACACAGAAAAGACATCGTTCGTTGACGCAGAAGCCAGCATGAATAATGGACTCATTTCCAGTAGTGAGTTGGTGAAGAACAATAAGGTTTACAAAATGAGAAAGCTTTACGTTCCACGTTCTTGGGCTGTTCAAATTGAAGTCAAGGATACGGGTTCGGGAATTGAGCCAGAATTGCAAGAAAAAGTTTTCGAGCCATTTATCCAGGGTGATCAATCTTTGTCAAGAAGTTACGGAGGTACCGGACTTGGTCTTTCTATTTGCAGACAGTTGGCTAAGATGATGCATGGAACATTGACTTTGAAGTCAGCTATCGGCAAAGGATCAACGTTCACTTTCACTGTTCCTTTACCTCAACAAGGTGAAATTGTCGTTCCTGATGAAGAAATGGAAGAATTCAGTAATGATATTTTCAACCCAGACTCGAAGGTGAACAGAAAGGTCTCGTTTGATGTTGACGATGAGAAACAAGATACAGCTACTTCTTCTAGTGGACAAGAGCCATCCAAGTATAAAGATAGCCATGAAGAAAAGGAGAAAGGTTCGGAAAATGAATCTTCCTCCGATTCAACAAAGAGCTCCATTAGCAAGAAACCATCTTATCTTGATATTCATGCAACTGCAAATGGAGAGGCAGATAACTACACTTCTACACCCCGCAGCACAAGTGCAGACTCGATACTGTCCGATGTCTCTAAAAATATCCGCATTCTAGTTGCAGAAGATAACACTGTCAATCAAGAAGTCATTAAGAGAATGCTTCGTCTAGAAGGATACAAGAATATTACGATGGCCAGTAATGGGCTTGAATCAGTCGAACTTGTGAAGAAATCCTACGAAAGTATGGAGCCTTACAACATTATTTTTATGGACGTTCAAATGCCAAAGATGGATGGTTTGACAGCCACGCAGCTTATTCGGAATAATCTCCTTTTCAAGAAACCGATTATTGCTTTAACAGCATTTGCTGATGAAAGTAATGTGAAGGAATGTTTGAACGCCGGTATGTCTGGATTCCTCTCAAAACCAATCAAGAGAATGAATTTGAGGCAGATCATGAAAGAATTCGGCTCTGACGTTTATGAAGATTCAGTGATGACAACTTGGGTGTGTCAAGAATACTGCAGAGGCCCAGACGTGGTATGTGAAGGCCGGTGAAAACGGCGAGGAGAAAGCCATTGAGCGCATTGCAAATAAGGAGGTTGCTGCCCGTGCTGGGAAAGTGGGGAAGAAAATGAGGAAAAAGATTGATCAGGGTGTGGAGCCCGAAGGCGACGCAGCACAGGACAAGGACTGTGTCATTGTTTGAGAAGGTTGCACGTTTTGCCTTGTGCAGCTAGTTTGTTTATTTGTGGTTGTTTCTTTTTCTTTCAAGAGAATGCTGCTGAGCCTCCACAGCGAAATTGCCCTCCTTTTTCGGATCCTAACCCAATTAGCTGCGCCTGTGGTCCTTCTCCGTATGCGTGCGTCCGAACAGCCACGATGCAGGCGGCCCTGATGCAATCGAATATTCGCTAACTTTTCGGAATCCACATTTCCGGATCATTCTCTCGTCAACACTCGCGGACATTCGCATACAACAGAAATAATTCCAGTTTCATAATGCAAATCTTTCAACTCGCCACGGCCCTGCCTCCGTAGTCAATTGTTTGCTACTTTTACCGGCTTCTCCTCGCCTCATAGCGTTGACGCAGGTGAACGCAATGGCGCATATCCCGAAATCGGCCCATGCAGGTCCCATCTTTCTCCACAAATTGACACGTTCGTTGCCCTTCTTTCGGTTCCTTGAATTGTGGTTCCCCGAGAAGTATATATAAGTGACAATTCTTCCGGATTCTCGTAGCATTCATTCTTTGAATTTCTCTTTTACTAAACAACTCAATTGATCAAAATGTCTTGGGGCAGCGACAACAAAGACTCTTACGGTTCTTCTAACAGAGGCGGCGACTCCTATGGCTCCTCTAACAGAGGCGGCGACTCCTATGGTTCTTCCAATAGGGGCGGTGACTCTTACGGTTCCTCTAACAGAGGTGGTGACTCCTACGGATCTGGCTCTGGTTCCGGTTCCGGTTTCGGTTCTAGCTCCGGTGGTGACTCTTACGGCTCTTCTAACAAGCACAGCTCTGGTGGTGACTCCTATGGCTCCGGTTCCGGCTCTGGCTCTTACGGTTCTGGCTCTGGCTCTCACAACTCCGGTTCCCACAACTCTGGTTCCTCTGGTTACGGTTCCTCTAACAAAGACTCCTATGGTTCTTCTGGTTCCGGTTCCGGCTCTGGCTTCGGCTCTTCTAACAAGGACTCCTACGGTTCTAGCTCCGGTTCCGGCTCTTACGGCTCCGGTTCCGGTTCTGGCTCTGGTGGTTACGGCTCCTCCAACAAGGACTCCTACGGTTCTGGTTCCCACAACTCCAGCTCTGGCTCTGGTTACGGATCGTCTAACAAGGACTCTTACGGATCTTCTGGTTCTGGTTCTGGTTCTGGCTTTGGTTCTTCTAACAAGGACTCTTACGGTTCTTCTGGTTCTGGCTCCGGCTCCGGTTACGGTAACGACTCCTATGGCTCTTCTGGCCAACACGGTTCCTCCGGTCACCACGGCTCCTCTGGTAACCACGGTTCCTCCAGTGGCTACGGTTCCTCTAACAGAGACTATTAGGAAGCTACGACTGTTTTAATGAGCTTAGTATGAATAAAATAAAATGACAAATTAAATTGTAGTTCGTTGCATCATGAAAAAATATGGTCATCCTCTAAATCCTGGAAAGAGTTCTCATTCTCAAAGATCTTTTCGCTAGCCTGCTTGTTGAGCAAGGGTGTCCGCAATATTGGCATGTGACGTGAAGACAGGTTTGGTCCGTCGTCTGGTCCACCATCCATGCTTCGGTCTCTTGAAGGCGGTGAACGAAGACCCGCATCCAGGTCTAGGTCATCCAAAACAGATGTATTTGCCAAACGGTAAGATGTCGGAGAACCTGCTTCAAGATTGCTGCGGGAAGTAAAAGAATCGTCCATTGAGATGTCACTTTCGCCAGCTGACGGACCATTCTTAGATATAGTGGTTGAAGACTTCAATGCTCGTTTAGAAGGTGAAATTCGCAATGGAGAAGTCGAAGCTCGTTTCTCTGATGCAGTCTGGTCCCATTGGTCTGGTTGCTCTGGGGTGAAGTCGTTGTTTCTAATTCGAATGAATTTCGCTGTGGCTTCCTCAATTGCCTGGTCATATTCAACATCGTTCATCCTTTCCAACATATTACCCACTTCAGTGATGACCTCACCTATTTTCTGAGCGCATTCGGAGCCCCCATTGCCCTCACGGTAACTGTCGTCGTAATTGATGAACGTAGTCACGAGCTTACTGAAACCATGTGGAATGACGTTGAAATCATTGAGTTCACTCACGAGGTAGTCAAAGAGCACCGAAGAGTTCACAAGAAAGTCTCTTTGGAGGTGATCTTTCACAGAACCCACCAACTCCTGGAAAACGGACATTAAGTATGGTGACCAACCCTCTTTCTCTTGCAACTTCCTTGAGGTGTGCTCGACAGTCTTTGCAAAAATGTGATCGATCTGCGATGGAAGATCGCATTGACGCTCAAGGAATATGATCTGCTCGTTTGTTTTATTGAGTAGCTGCTCGGCTTGTACCACTAAGTCCTTGGCCTTGTCTGCAACAATGTGGTACTCATTATCATGGTCAGACAAGCGATTGATGAGGATGTTGAGGTCATTTTGCCGTAGGATCAACAATTTTCGCTTTGCTAACAGAAAGTACTTGCGCCATTTCTCTTGATGCTGCTTGTCCAATGTGGTTCGGAGCTGCTCGATGCTGCTTAGTATTTCAGAGATGCAGTTTTGAGTAGCAGCATTATGCTTGGAGACAGCTGCGTCAACAATGGTGGATTCACGAGCACGGAGCTCCTCGATCTCTTGTTTTTGCTCGGTGATCATTTTCAAGTACGACCCGACATGACGATCGAGATTGTGGCGGTTTCTGATCACTTTAGTTTTGATTTCCTTAGCCCTGTTCGCATACTTGAGAGTGTTGAGGGTCTCATCGTAGTGTTGGGACAGTGGTGAAATGCAGACAATCATGACTGTCTTGCAGTTTCCTCCGAGAGAAAACTTGAGGAGCCTTGTCAACTTGGAGTCTCGGTATGGTATATGATTCCGCCTTCTTGGGTCACACAAGGCGTTTATGCAATTTCCTAAAGCAAGGAGGGACTTGTTAATGTTGGCACCCTCATTGAGAGTGACACCCCGATTTCTAGTGGCTGCTGCACGCTCACTGCCAGCTAGATCAATAATAGAAAAAGTTGCAAATGTGTGCTCTTGGTCTAGACTGGCGGTTCTGCTATGAGAAGTGACGTTAATTTGGAGAACCGCATGCGAACGGGAAGATGCAGCATTCGACTCAGTGGGTGACAGTGTTCTGTTCTGGTTACCAACTAAAATCAAGTCCATGACTTCCTCAACAGAGCTTGGCAGATGTGACAGTAGATTAGACACAGTGATGCGTTGGTTGGAGTCCTCTCGGATCAGCAATTTTTTCGAGGGTGTTTCTGGCTGGAGCAAGTCACGAATGGTCTCGTTGTATATTTCAAGAAAGGAAATAGATACATCGATTATTCTTGTGTCCTTCAATGCTTCTATACGAGCATAGAGTTCCTTCATGGTCAAGAAAATGACACCTGGGTCCTGCGGAGTGCCCAGAATGGTGTGTGTTTTACCACATCCAGTGGCTCCGTAGGCAAACACCGTAGCATTGTACCCATCTAGAATGCTGTCTAGTAACGGCCTGGTGGTGCAGTTGTATACGTCTTCCTGCTGACAGTCCACATCAAGCAAACGGTCAAACACAAAGCGATAGTCACGGATGCGGGGTTTAATTGTGCCATTCGGGAATGCGTTCTTTTGCATGGAAACTAGCGGATTCGTGGCAGGAGGGTCAAAGACAAGCATCTTATCGTCAACAGCGTCGACGATTTTGCGGATTCCGTTTGGTCGAGGCTTGGTGCTGACCTCACTTTCATCACCATTCTCCAGAAAGGCACCCTGGCTCATGAACTTGGGTCCATCAGAGGGTAGAATGAGATTCTTGCATTCTGTAGATGTAAAAGGTCGGATTCTCACAGCAACGGAGATGGATGACTGTTTTGCTGATGCTGGAGACATGAGCCCGATTGCACACAAGTATTATTTGAGAGATCCCACCAGAGAGCGATCCCAATCTTTATGCTGCTGTTCAAAATTCTCCTCAGCGGTGGTGATGTAAATACTGGTTGTGCACTTTGGCAGCTGTGAGAAGAGAAAAAAGAATAACAATTGTCTGTGGCTACAAAACACGCGTCTCATGCGTACTGTATGGATCAGATAAGCACTGGCTTACTACCGATTTTGCAACGACCGTACTATGTAAATTAGAATTAACTGTTATGCCTATTTTCTCACTCACGAGATATAACCATTACTGGCTGCCGCCTTGACCACCTTGGCCGCCCATGAATTGTCTAGCCATGTTTTGCAACATAGGGTTGTTCATCATGTTCTCGAGACCGCCTTCGCCTCCCAAGCCCATGTTCTGTGCCATCTGGCGCACGGCTGGGTTCTGCATCAACCCTTGCAAGCCGTTAGGGTTGGACATTAAGTTCTGGGCTGCCTCCATGACTTGTGGGTTGTTCATCATCTCTTGCAAGTTTGGCATGCCACCACCGAACATAGAGGAGAAATCTGGGAGTCCACCTGCACCGGCACCTGCACCAGCGCCTGCACCAGACTCGGAACCGGTTTGCTCGTTGGAAGACACGTCTCTGGAGGAGGCGTCCTTGTCGTTGCTGCTGATAGAGCTTTCCAATTCCTCTTCCACTCTCTTCTTAGCGGTTTCGTAGCCTCTCTTCATGGCGTCAGTTGGGGTGGAGCCTTCGACATCCAATCCCTTCTTGTATGCTTCCATAGAGGCCTTGGCGTTGCCCAAGGCGTACTGGGCCAATCCAAGTCTAGAGTATGCTTTAGAGAAGGTTGGTTCCAAAGCCACAGCAGCCTCTGCATCCTCGACAGCCTTGTCGTGTTGCTTGGCAGAAGAGTAAGCTGCTGCTCTGTTGGACAAGTACACAACATTGGTGTTGTCCAACTTGATGGCCTCGGTGTACTTGCTGATAGCAGTGTCAAAGTCCTTAGCGGCCATGGCCTTGTTGCCCTCAGCCTTCAAAGCATCAGCCTTGGCCTTGGTTTCTGGATCAATCTCCTTCTTCTCAGGTTTGGACTCTTGTGCTGGGCTAGAGGAGCCGGCTCCGTTCACAACATCAAGCAACAGCTTTCCGCCAAACTTGCTCAAAGCTTCACTGCTCTTGGACTTATCGACTTCGAAAGCGTCAGCAATGCAGTCAATCGCCACATCCATGGATTCTGCATATTCCTCGGAGACAGTTTTGTTGGAGACACTGGTCTCCAAGAAGTTGATGATGGACAAAGCCAAATCTTTGTTGGAAACAGACATTATGATGGAATCGTCTTTGGGGATATAAAGAGATCTGTCTGGTAATACGAACCGTGTCCTTAACCAACCCCAAGCTTTTTTCCTGCCCCATTAAATACTTGGTGCACGGATGTTCCAGAATATTCCGAGGCGTGTTGGTTCGTACGGCTACAACCTTCCAATATGGAAATCAGGACGAGACTTCATATTTTTAATTCATGTCACTGTAATGCTTCTTCGTAAAATGCAAGAGCTTCTCGAGCTCTAGTTGTCTATGCCGCAAGGAATGCACCGTGAATTGCGTAAAGTGCTTGATCGCAATGGATACGAACCCGGACCTAAAGGACATAAACTGCGAAATCTCCGACGCGATCAATTCATGGTCCATCTTGATCTCCGCATTGAGTGCCATGACTTTCTTCACCTCTTCAGCCTTCAACGTCACCATTTTCTTGTATCTGGACTTCTTGTTTTCTATAAGTCCAAAATTGAAAAAGAACGTTTCCTCCTCTTCAGAAGCAGGTATAGTTTCTAGTGAAGTAGTACTTCTCCGGGACATTGGAGATCCATCTTGGTCCGGCTGCAGATCATTAGGCTCGTTTTCCTCGCCAGTGTGATGCGGCACAACTTGGCTCTCAAATCTGTGTATTTCTCCGTTAATTGCCTTAATCAGCCTGTAAATGCCGTTCCAGGTGTCAAGTTTCTCTTTAAGTCTGTTGCAACTCTTGAGTAGCTCCGTCACAGAACATTCAAGCCAAAAGAAGTAATCCAGAATCTTTAAGTAGGGTGAGTCTATTGCTCTGAATTCTTCCTGTGCCATCTTTTGGGTATCCTTAGGTTTTACTTTATGGAGAAATTCATCCATGACGCTTCTCATGTCACTCTGCTTGTAACCTCCCATACTTGATAATCTTCTGAGTTTGACCACTTGGGCTTTGAAGGCAAGTAAATCCTTCATTGAGTAGTCCAAGAAAAACCATATCTCATCAGCCATTTGAGGTGTAATCTTTGTCCCAGCGTAGCGTGCCTTGGCTTTTTCTTGTGCCCGACTAATATCCTTCATCATTTCAAGCGTCAGGGTGTTGGTCTCTTCAATGAAAAATAGAGTAAAGTTCTTTTTGAATTTTTCTCTTAAAAATGTAGAAAGAAGGTTTGTAGCCATGAAATTCATTGTCAAGCATTCAAGAAGACGATTTGACCTGAATTTTGTGCACGCTGGGATGGTCGTGATATCACTAGGGAAGTTCTGCCAGAACAAAGAAGGGTCTGGGCCAAATCCTTGTGGAAATGCCATCTTTTGGAGTTTCGTGAACTGACGGACTTTGTTCAACGGAACATAAGAAGTCTTGAAAGACCCTTCATCATCTCGTCTTACTACGTTCACGAGCCAGTCAGCTGAGTTTCCATCGTATCTAGCATTCAAGACACCAATTTTAAAATCTCCATCTTTGGGAAAGTTAACTTCGAAGTATTTATCAACGATAATTTTTTCTGTTTCAACAAAGTTTGCATTTGAGCCGTTAGAAGCTTTTGCTGCAGAAAACCCGTAATAGTCCAAAATGTTGTAAAAGTTTTTTGGATCCTCCGTTTCGAAAATGAACCTCTTATCTTGAAAAATTGTTCTAAGATTATCCGTTCTCCCGTATCTTATGTACACCGCCAGCGGTGTGAGTAACTTGTTGTTGAACTGATTGAGATCAACTAATGCTTTTTCTTCATTCAATATGTTTGTTTGAGAAATACCCTTGGCAAGCACATGCATCAATGTGCTTCCAGAAGGATCTGTATGCTCTTCAAGAGTCAACCGTCCTGTGTATCTCTTGAAAACGCATTCAAAGGCTGTTTTGACTAGCGAAATGTAGTCGGCATGATCATAACATCGGCAAATGCTGTATAAAGGAGTGTGTGAGTAGATGTCCTTGACAGTCCAGTCTATCAAAGGTCCAATCTCTTTCATAATACCTATATCAAAGTTAAGGTAATGTCCGACGGTTAGACCATTTTTATCCTTCAAACTGTAGTACAAGAGCCTCTCCTCGAGTGTAGCCGAAGAAACAAACATGTCATGCAATAATTTAGTGGTTTCCGGGACTTCTTTCAGAAGGGCAACCATTAACAACGTCTGATCTGTTGTTGTATTTTTGTCAAAAAGGTGGTCTTCAATCAGAAACCATTTGGCTGTTCTTTCAAAGAGCAATTTGGCAACCTCTGCACTTCTGCTTCTGATAGCGAAGTTGAAGCAGCTTTCACCGTGGATATTTTTACTGCGCAAAAAATGATTTTTTGGAAGTTCCTGGTTTCCGTACTCCTGGTCAGTGGAATCAAGAATCAGGGATAAACCGGCAACGTCTCCTTTTTGGATGGTATACCAGACCTCGTAATTTTGTGCTGAAAAATTGGACATCTCCAGAAGATGGGTCGGCATTTCAAGCTCGTTATCAGACGAATAGCCTTCTCCGGAAAGATGGTAGATCACCGCATCAAGATTGCTGAGAATATAGTTGTAGTAGCCTGTATCGTCTTCAGTAGAGGATGATCCACCCAGGAAAAGCTGGTTATCATACCCGAAATTGCTAACATAGTAGAGATGGGCTTTAAGGTTAGGCAACTTCGAGTGTACAACAACCATCACGAGTAAACCGACAAGAGTATCAGCATCAATGACAATCTCCGAGATATTTCGTGTGCCATCAGCATTTTCACTTGCGGTGTATCCATCTGTAAGAATATCCATAGTGTCTTTAATAATCTGTAGTTTTCGGCGTCTGTTGGTAACACCGGGGTCTGAGAGCTGGTAGAATACAGAGATGGCCTTTGCCACACGGGCATGCAATTCGTTCATATGCCATGGTTCATCGACTGGCAAATCCAATTGTGTGAGAGAAAGACAAGAAAGATCTCTGTAGATGGCAGGTGTGAGCAGGTCCAAAGACTTCTCACTGTTTCCAGTCTGCTGAGCCATTTGAAATACCAATTGCAGCCATAAACGATCGTAGACATTTAGCTCCACGTACTCATAGAGCATCCTGTTTAAGTCAATCTGGGGATACAGAGAAGTGACGTTTTGAAGCAAGGCGTAGATTTTCTCTCCATCGGCAGAATCATCATTAACGCAGTCCTGAACAATTCGGAACGCATCATCCACCATTTTCGAAAAATCTTCTCTCACCTTGTCCACATCGATGACTGTCCGTGTTCGTAAGTTGTTGAACTTGGGGTTGTTGTGGTGGAATAGGGTGTAAAATCGATCAGACATGGCCTTCGATAGGATGGGAAAGTTTCTCAAGAGCTTCTCGAAGGTAATCTCTGGCTGCTGCTGTGATTTCTGTCTCCTGCTCAGAAGCGATTGATGTGGCTGTGGGGTTGGCAGATCACTGTGGTAGCCGTAAAGTGGGATATCGATGTAAAGAACTATGATCTTGGATCCCTTTGGGAAGTAGTCACAGAACGGGACAAAGTACTCTGTGCTGAGCACTTTGGCTGTAAAGCTATTCTTGAACCCCTTTCCAGTGAATATTATGCCGTTTTTGAAGAGAACCTGTCTGCCATTCATGGTATTATATATAATCAGCTGGATCTTGGTGACGGGAGCGATTGTAGTGGAAAACGGGACGGATGTCTTTATGAGATGGCTTTTGACAAATGCGTCGTTATTGTAGCATAAGTCTCGGAGCTTCATTCCGGAAACATCAACGCAGTCTGCAAGAATCCATGCTGGTGGGACTAGTAGGGTGTACTCATTATGGTGTTCGCTGAGCTCCTTAATGGCTGCTTTTAGCGGCAGCCTGAGCCCTTGTGGGTTGTTGAAAATCCCATTGAGCAAAGGATTTCGCAAAAGCGGGAAGTGCTTTTTACCATTTCCTTCTGTCATTGCTGAACCACTTAGTTGTAGTGCTGGTCTTAAGTGTGGGGCATATATACAGACTAGTGAGTATGTAGCTGATCTCAATGCGGGCTCGGTTAGCTATATCATGCGTTTTCCCCAGAGGACAAAAAAATAAATCGAGCTCTATTTCTGCAGTGCTATACGAAGTTTTGTGTTTTCCGGTTTTGAGCTGTCAAAATAATTACTTTATGATGAGGCTGTATCTATAGTCTATTTAGTTTGTCTCTTGAGTCATTGTCCTCATTGCGACGGAGCCTCTGATGACACTGGGCTTACTGCTTTTTACATTGTAGTCGGGCTGGGAGCCAGGACGCTTGTTGGTGTCCTTCTCTCCGAAACCTCCACCACCTGGAGTCATGATGATGACTCTGTCACCCTTTTTGACTTTAACGGTGGTCTTACCACCCAAGTTGATGTGCTTGTCACCGGTGTCGTGACAAACCCATACGTTTCTTCCACGAGCACCACTCTTACCTCCCAAGAGTCCAAATGGTGCAAGAGAACGACGCTCCATCAAGCAAGACACTTCAAGGTTGTCGTAGGTGAATTCAATGTCACGGATGACACCATCACCTCCTCTGTGCTCACCGTCACCACCAGAGCCTTCTCTGATACTGTACTCGTGAACAATGACCGGGTATCTCTTCTCGAAAAGCTCCGTGTCGGTGATTCTCGTGTTTGTAGTGTGGCATTGAACGGCACTCTGCCCATCCCAGGTGGCACCTGCTCCAGCACCACCACAAATGGTCTCGTAGTAACCAAAGGAAACTCCATTGACTTTGTCGTTGATACCAAAAGTGAAGTTGTTGCAAGTTCCTTGGGATGCAGCTGCGGCTTCAAAAGCCTTAAGCATCACATCCACGATTCTTTGGGTCGTCTCGACATTGCCACCGACAACAGCAGCTTCGTACGATGGACTCAACACAGAGCTGTCTCTGGTCAAGAAGGTAATGGGTTTCAAACAACCGTTGTTAAGTGGAATATCACTGCTGATCAAACATCTCAATACATAGAGCACTGCAGAGTACACAATGGCCTTTGGTGCATTGAGGTTGCCGTAGATTTCATCACCAGACTCTCTGAAGTCGAAAGTGGCACCTCCAGTTTCAGGATTAATGTCGATCTCAACTGCAATAGCAGTTCCGTCGTCCAAGTAATCCTTGGCCTTCAAGTGGTGACCACGGAACTTTTCATAGGCTGTCTTGAGCAAATTTCTCACTGCAAGCTCAGCAGTGTCCTGGATTCCACCCATGTACAAGCTGATAACTGGGTATGAGTACTCCTTCACTAGACCACTCAAGAGCGTGATACCCTTGTAGTTTGCCGAAACCTGGGCCTTGAGATCGGAGATGTTGTCACTCAATGCTCTGGTTCCTGATCCTCCTGGATGCTTGGCTGGTTCCTCAAGCAAGAGTCTGGTGATACCAGCTTCGTCAAATTGGCCACCAGAGCACAACTTGTGAGTAACAATAGCTGCACCTTCGTCAAAAATAGTCTTTGAGTTAGGAGGCATTGATCCGGCTGCAATGGAGCCAATATCAGCATGATGGCCTCTAGAAGCCGTCCAGAAAGTCACCTCTCCATTGTCATTGATAACTGGAGTGATAACAGTAATATCTGGAAGATGCGATCCTCCAGCACATGGGTGGTTTGTCACTAAAACATCACCTTGCTGGAGCTTACCCTCCCAGAGCTCTTTTTGTGCTTTCACGGCAAAAGACATTGCACCCAAGTGAATAGGCACATGTGGAGCGTTCGCAACCAAGTCACCTTCTTTGTCGAAGATTGCACAAGAGAAATCCAATCTCTCCTTGATATTTGTGGAGATCGAAGTTTGCTGCAATGTACGACCCATCTGCTCGGCAATCGACATGAACCGGTGTCCGAACACAGACAATTGGATGGGGTCAATCTCCTTGTCTGACAACTCTGGTCTGTCCTCCTGGTCAACTGTGAGCAAAACATGCTCTTTGAGAATAGAAGCCTTTGAGCCAAGCTCCACTAAGATTGTCTGTGTGCTATCAATGATAATTGCAGGTGCTGCAACAGACTGACCTGGCTGCAAGTCACCCAACTGATAAACGTTGGTTGGCTTCCAGCCTTCCTTCTCGAAGTAAACTTGCTCAACCTCTTGAGATGGTTGTGCGGCTTTGAATTGGCCTTCGAGTTGCTTCAACTCTTCGTATGGGTTGCTTGTGGACTTATCCTTTGATTCCACAACAAGCAAAATCTGAACATCATCAACAAGGAGCTTTCTGTCCAAGGTGAAGCCAAACTCGTTTCTGTGTCTCTCGATGAAAAGCTTGTCGGCGTTGTTCTCGTCACCCTCCTTTTGAATGAGCAAATGGGTGTCTGAGCCGACGTATCTCATGTTCAAGAAGACCTCGAAGCGGGTTTCGAAGCCCTTGTGACCTTGAGCTTCATATTCCTCGTATGCTAATTTCTTGAGCTCATCAATCTTGGCGTCAATGTTGGCAAAGTTTTCCTTATTGTACTCGAAAGATGCTGGAGACTGCTTCTCGATGACAATGTCTGCCAAGAAGATACCGTAAGCAGAAAGCAAAGATGAGTATTTGTGAATAGCAACCAGGGAAATGCCCAAGTTCTTGGCCAAGGAGACACAGAATTGACCACCAGATCCACCAAACGAGGCCAAGTTGTGGTCAGAGACGTTAAATCCCTTGGCTTCAGTGAGGTTTCTGATAGGTCTGGCCATAGCCTCGACTGCAACCTTCAAGAAACCAGAGGCAATCTCCTCAGAAGTGTAGTTGAATCCTTCCTTGTTGATTTCTGCAGTGAGCTTATCAAACTTCTTTTTGGTGATGTCGTAGTCCAACGGCAAGTCCTGGTTCTTGCCGAAGATATGAGGGAAGTGAGATGGAAGCAATCTTCCAAGGAACAAGTTGGCGTCGGTGACAGTGAGAGGACCACCTTTTCTGTAACAAGCAGGACCTGGGTCTGACCCTGCGGACTCAGGTCCAACAACAAACATTCCGTTTTTCCAAAACAACATCGAACCACCGCCAGCGGCAACAGTAGAAATATCAAGCTGAGGGGTTTGGAGACTGACCTGGCTCACCACGGTTTCGTAAATGTGCTCCAAAGCTCCAGCGTATCTGGAAACATCAGTGGAAGTACCACCGGCATCAAAACCGATTGTAGCCACATTTGACACAGAATCGTAACAAGTGTCACCAAAGCCAACCATACCACCAGCTGGACCAGACAAGATAGCCTTCAAGCCGGTGAACTTGTACCATGGGCAAAGACCACCGTTACTCTGCATGAAAAGAAGCTTGTTTCCGAAGGAGTCCAAACCACCCTCAAATCCTTCACCAAAGCCACGGATGTAGTCGTTGATGACAGGAGATAAGTATGCGTCGGCAACAGTGGAAGAGCATCTGTTCACCATGCCAATCATAGGCTGAAGCTCGTGGGAAACCGAAACGGTGAAGCCGACTTTCTTTGCAATCTCTGCAATCTTCTTCTCATGTTCTGGAAATGCAAAAGAATGGAGTAAGCACAAGGCCAATGTTCTGATGTCGGTTGTTTGATAAAGCTGAGTCAATTGAGCTTCCACTTCAGTATAATTGGGCTTCTTGAGTACTCTGATGACGTCTCCTGTGACACCTTTCTCCAACTCGGGATCAGCAAGATCATGCACAATTGGCTTGGCACCAGAACGGCCCTCAGTGAAAGATTCAATGGTGACACGCTCGTCAACCTCAACCACCTGGTTGTAGAGATGACCCAATTTTCTGGCGGTCAAGTCGAAAATATGTGGTCTTGTCTGGTTGCCGATCTTCAAGACGTCCTTGAAACCCTTAGTAGTGATAAGAGCTACGGAGGCACCTTTTCTTTCCAAGAGAGCATTGGTGGCTACGGTGGTGCCCATTCTAATTGAATCTATAGACTCCACCTGCAACTTGTCATCTTTTCCGATGGAAACCCCGTGTGCTTTCTCTAACACTCTACGGATGGCCTCAGTAGGTGCATCCTTGTAATTTGCGGGGTCCACCGAGAGAAGTTTAAACACATAATCGTCCTGGCCTGGGATCTTGGCAATGATGTCACAGAAAGTACCGCCACGATCAATTGCGATCTTTATTCCTTTCAAATCTGAGTAGACCATGGTAAGATCGATTTATCTGGGACTGGAAAACTCCGGGAAGTGGGGGAGTACTTATATGTGGGGCGGACGTATGCAGGTCCGGCTCCTAGTCCTACCATTGGTCCCCCTAACAATGATAAGGTATTTTGGTCGCAGTTGAGGAGTAAAAATATGGTGCATGGTGTTGGGGGAAACAGTGGTCTTTGAGGTCCGATGTGGGGTACTTAGAGGTTCTACAGACGCATTTGTGAATTTTTGTTGCCGAGATCAGCTTGGTGAAAATTGTGAGAGGCCTCACTGTTTTTAATTTTCGTAAAACCGTTAACCATTTCCCAAGAAAATTTAAACGCACCAGCATAACTGTGGCGCTCATCAATAAAAGACAAGAAACTCTACATGAAGAATCTTCAAATAGGCTTTCAAGGTACATCGGACAAGGAAAAACGTCATTCTACTGATTTTTTGTTTATGGTCAGGTGTTTTGAGCACAATGTGCTCACATAAATACTATTGATGCTATGTATGGGCCAACACTAATGCTGATGGCTGAGCGTTTTAATGAAGTTCAAATTCTGAATCCAAACTATGCGCCCACCGACAACTCTCCAACCTTCTTGACGATGTTGCCCAAGCTGTCTGTCACAACCTCTTCATCAGAATCTTCCTCTTCTTCTTCATCAGACTCCTCCTCTTCATCCTCCTCATGCTTTTTCGGAATAATGTTACCTAGGTTATCATATTCCACTTTCTCTTCAGTATGCTTTTTCAGAATAACGTTACCGAGGTTGTCGTACTCGACTTCCTCTTCATCGTCTTCTTCTTCCTCTTCGTCGTCTTCAACCTCACCACGGTTGATGTTGCCCATCATCCAGACATCTTCACTGGCGTTCTGCAGCTTCCGCTGTTTGACTTCCTCTTCTAGCTTAGCCATCCACTGCTCCTGTGCTGCTTCCACAGAAGCTGAGTCGGTGCACTGCTGGTAGACCTCCAACAAATCCTTGTTGATTTCCAAGAAACTAGGACCCCACGAGAAGTTCTTGAGAAGCTCCTCGGCCCAGTCTGTGTGGCCAACAATGGCAAAACAGGCTGCAAGTGCCTCCACACAGTTCAACTTCCATGGCCGTCCGTAGTTCACCGTATTGGCAGCCACCAAGTATGGCAACAATCTTTCGTGTTTACCCCCGATTTTCCCAAAAGGAACCTCATCAACACGAGCCCACGAACACTCAACCACTGCTGCACCGTTTGTTTCCACAATCTCACGGTCATCCGGACAAACCACACCTTTTCCGTTTGGAGAAACAACAACACCGTGAAACTTCTGCCCCACTCGGAGGTTCTGGATGTAGCCTAATCTTTCTAGCTTTTTTCCAGAGCATCTCTTAGGGTCACAGTGGTCAAAGTCCCACATGGCTAGCCTGACTGGGAAATGTGCATCGGCATGTTTTGTAGCACTGCCGACTTCTTGTCTTCCTTTTTTGACATGAAACTGCTTGGACTTGTGTCCATTTGATGTTTTGGCTCGGCTCACCTTATCAGATGTGTCTTTGTTTTTCCCTTTGCCCATGGTTGACAGTATTGATAGTGGTTGCGATGAGACGCAGATAAGATCGGTGCGCATCAACAAATATTACTACACTACAGGCGAGTAAAAACTTTCGTAAATTTCACAAACTATTTTGTTGTTGAGAAGTGAAGTCAGGACGCTCATACCTCTTAAACAGCATCCAGTCATTAAGTCGTAAGACAAGCAAATAACCAAAAATTAACCATCGTGTGCCCGGGGGACACGTAAAAACCAAACATTAAGAAAAAAGTGTACAGAGGCGGGGAGCTTAGAAGTCCTCGTCAAAGGAGAAGGTGTTGGTTGAGTTGTCGGCACCTTCGGTGGCCTTGGCCATGACACCGGCCTTCTGGTAGTCGGAGACTCTCTTTTCAAAGAAGTTGGTCTTACCGGCCAAGGAGATGTTCTCCATAAAGTCGAATGGGTTGGTGACGTTGTACACCTTCTTGTTGCCCAAGGCAAGGAGAAGTCTGTCGGCAACAAACTCGACGTATTGGCACATCAACTTGGAGTTCATACCCAACAAGCTGACTGGCAAGGCGTCGGTGAAGTACTCCTTCTCAATGTCGACAGCCTCGGTGATGATTCTCTCGACAATGATTGGGTCTGGTCTGTTCTGCAAGTGGGAGAACAACAAGCATGCAAAGTCAGTGTGCAAACCTTCGTCACGGCAGATCAACTCGTTGGAGAAGGTAAGACCTGGCATCAAGCCTCTCTTCTTCAACCAGAAGATGGAGGCAAAGGAGCCACTGAAGAAGATACCCTCGACGGCAGCGAATGCAACGAGTCTCTCTGCGAACAAAGCCTCGTCGTCAGAGATCCATCTGATGGCCCACTCGGCCTTCTTCTTGATACATGGGATGTTCTCAATGGCGTTGAACAAAAAGTCAGCTTCATGAGGGTCCTTGATGTAGGTCTCGATCAACAAGGAGTAGGTTTCGGAGTGGATGTTCTCCATCATGATCTGGAAACCGTAGAAGCACTTGGCCTCAGGCACCTGGACCTCGGCGGAGAAGTTCTCCACCAAGTTCTCGTTGACAATACCGTCAGAGGCGGCAAAGAAAGCCAACACTCTGGAGATGAAGTATCTCTCGCTCTCGGTCATCTTGTTGTTCCAGTCACCAAGATCCTTGGACAAGTCGATTTCCTCGGCAGTCCAGAAGGAAGCCTCGGCCTTCTTGTACATCTGCCAGATCTCGTGGTACTTGATTGGGAACATGACGAAACGGCGTTTGTTCTCAATCAACAAAGGCTCGTCCTTCTCCTGGGCCTTCAAGTGGTGACGCTGCACCTTGTGCTTGGCCAAGAACTTCTGGTGCTCCTGGGCAGCCTCCTCCAAGTCCTTGTTGAGGACGGCATTTTCCTCGTCGTTGGTGATCATGCCTCTCTTTGGATCAAGGGCAGCCTTGCCCACGAGGGAGTCGTGGGACTCGGATGTGTCCTTGGACTCGGCCTCGCCGGCCAACTTGTCAGTCAAGGAGGTGCCCTTGGTGTTGGCCATGTCGAGGGTGTGGATCTTGCCGGTCAAGCCGTTGGTTGGGGTTTGTTGAGACATTGGATGTGGATAAAAGTGGGAGAGAAAAGAGGAAAAGTGAGAAGCGAAAAGGCAAATATATATAATTTCACGTATTCCGAGAAGCGGCAAAGGTCTGTTTTGATTTGCAAAAGGAGACAGCCGCCGGATATGCGGTAGGAGACAGAAGGCGATGGCGGCGGAGTGTATGTTAGCCCAAAGACGAGCAGCTGTACATTAAAGCAACACAACGAGCCACTGTCATAGGCGTTGGAGCGACGCGCATCACGTGGTGCGTCGATGCGGTCCATACAAAAGAGAAAAATTTAACACGCGCCTCGCGTGTGCATGCCGTGTTTGGGGCCGTTTATCGTGGCGTTACGCCCGTGTGGACCGGGCGGAATGGGTGTCTCTGGGGTGGCAAAAATCCGGAGATTCCAGGTATGTGGATTTGGTTTGCCGGTAAGCCCCACAGACCGCCCGGGCGGCCGATACCCGCCAAGACACAGACGCGTGGGTGGCTGGCTCGACGCGGCCTAAGTTGCAGAACGCGTGTTTTCGCAAATGTCTTTTCAGGTAACTTCCTCTTTTTCTGATCCAGACGCGTACACGCCCGTCACGGTGTCGGGTAACCAAAATACCATGTAAATCAACGCGTCATAGGCCAGGATGGCAATGAAATCAAAACATTGCTTGAACAAAGTGCCGACATGCTGCTAACAAAGGTTCCAAGCCCACCGTGCTATTCTAAGCCAACACCACAGCATGACTCCGAGCCGTTCGGAATTAGTAAAGATTATGCACCTGTCCTTTGATGGGAAAGATAATAATTATCATCTAACCATTGTGAAATTGCCCCCACTGCCGACTCGGACACCTCCTTGGCCCTCCACTTTCCTCTGCCCCTTCTATCTTCTCTGCCACCTACTCAGCCATCCACCTGAAACCAGCTTTAATACGACATTTCTAATTACTGGCGTCTTAGATTACCTCAACACGTCAAATGAGCCGCAAGCGCAATTCGTGGTGAAACAGAAATGTCGCACCGGTCCACATAATAACGCATCCCGTAATCGCATCGGACCCAGATCGCACCAGATCCTAGTCACACCATCCATCACACAATCTTAGATAAGCACCGTTGCCATAATATTGCTACATCTCTGTCTAACATGCATCCAAGATAAATCTATCTACAGGAAGAAATACATATGCCAGCTCTAGCTCCCCGGTGCTTTCCAGAAGCAATCCCGTTTATGGAATCAGAAGAGTCTGGCCGTTGTTGAAGTACTGTGCTTTCTTGTCGTCCAAAGGCGTAGGCATGTCTGCAATGGGCTCAAGCGATCTGAGCACATCATCCTGTCCTCTAGGTGGAGATGGTGCGGCAGTGCTGCGGTGCTCAAATGGCTTGCCCAAGTAGTTGCCCTCGTTGAGACTGAGGCTGTGGTTCAAGTTAGGATCGCTGTCCAGACGGTCGGTGCCGTTGGAGAACATCTCAGAGTCAAATGTGTTGGACACCTGCGAGAACCGCGATGGGGGCAATGGCATCGATGGTGGCTGTGGACTGGCTCCTCTCGAGTATGCTGGGAACAGAATCTTTGGGGAGTTCATGCCCAGCAAGACGCCGTCCGTCTCGTCAAATGGTGACTCGCTCTCCACAGACTCGTAGAGATCCTTGATGTTGCCAACGCCCTTGTAGTCTCCGTCGTTTTGCTTGCAGGCCAAGTACTCCTTGAGACAGCTTCTCCAGTCGAGCTCGTTCCACTCCTGGATGCGTGCAGTGTCGTAGTTGGCGTCCACAACGTCAAATGCGTCCTCAGCAGACAAGTACCCGTAGTGGGGCAACGAAGGCAAACCAAACAACATCGACTCCACGTTTCTCTTGTCGTTGCTGATCCGGTTAGGACGGCCGTACAACTTGAAGGCATCGATGATGTGGAGGAAGTTTCTCACCATGATCTCCAATGGAGACACCGCTGGGTGCACCTCTGGCATCAAGTACAAGTAGTTGGTGGCAACAAACTTGTTCACACTCTGCTTCTTGTAGAAATGGGAGGAGGAAGTTCCTCTAGGCGGAGAGGATGGCGTGAGTGTTTCCTTGGAAGCCGGTCTTGGAGAGTTCATGAAGAAAGAATGCGACGAGTTGACCGAGGTGGATCTGGAACGACCAACCTGCTGGCTGGGTCCCGGGGGTGCAGCTAAAGAGTTCAAGGACGTGTAGGAGCCCTTTCTAGAACCTGAGGGCGTGCCACCGGGAGACGAAATGCTAGGGGAGCCAGCCAAGCCAGAGAAGAGATGCTCATAGCCCTTGTTGACAAAGATTTGGCCCTCGACCTTCATGAGCGAGTTCTTGCTGATCATACGCTGGTCCTCGGGGAACACATTGAAGATCGACTGCACGTCGTTCACGTACAAGATCAAGTTCTTTTTGCTGAGCTTGTCGGAGGAGTACATCTCGATTCTGCCCTTCTTGTTGTCGGCAGGGATGATGGCCATGTACACACGGATCCACTTGGAGGAGGCCTGGGGCAAACGCAAGTTGCACCACTCGAATCTGGGGAACCTCTTCTTGTGGGCCAAGAGGGTCTCGATGTCAGAGAGCTCTGGTCCCTTGAGCGACACCATGACTGCGGTGTAAGCTTCGTTGAGGGAAGCATGCTCGAGCTTGGCCAACTGGATGGCACTGAGCCAGTCAACCAACTCGTTCTTCAGGTCAAACAGAAGCACCACTAGCGTTGTGTGATAGTCCTGCATAATAGAAAGACTGTGTTCCTCTTTGTTCGAGTGGGGCAGCACCTTTGACAAAAGACTGACGGAGCAGTCGGAGATGTTGATATACTTTGGCGAGGAGACACCCTCCTGCAACAAGGACAACTCGATGCCGGTCAAAGTGCCGTCGCAGGGCACCCATTCGTCTGTTTCTGGGAACTGGGCCCACATGGCTCCAGCCACGTATGTTCTCATGGACTGAGCATGGAGCAAATTCACCACGGGCAGCAACTCCTTGGGCAAGTCGTGGCTGAGCTGCTTCATGCGCTGGCGCAACGACCGCTGTGGATGGAGCCCCTCCTTGGGGAAATTGCTGGGCAGAGACAACACCCTCAGGTGTCTTACGTAAGAGGCAGGAGGGAGCCTTTCTGAGGTGGAGCGTCTGCTGGCTGGAGACGAAGAAGCCGATCTGATTGACGAAGGGGACTGGACATCGGTGGTATTGATTTTGGGGAGAGGTCTTGGTGTAGAGGGGGATGCCGGTCTGACCTTCTGATTGTGCAATCTAGCTGGAGGATGGGTCTCGGCCTTGGGCGGAGGAGGGGGACCCTTACGGCTGTTATTTTTGGACTGGTGTCTCTCGAGACGTTTGTTGAAGAAGTACTCAAGCATTTGGTGTCAAAAATTCGCAGGGTGGATCTGATCAGGGTACGAATCTCGGGAGTTGGCGGAAGATAAGATCCGAAAAAAAGGAAATTGGCCACCGGAACGGGAGGCGGGAACGGGGCGGTTTTGATATAAAAATCTGAAACACGGGTCGGTCAAAAAATATGAGAATGGAAGCACACGGGAACTAGACAAGGGGACCGATGGGCTTTATAAGGAAATGCAGGAAGGCAGTGGGAAGGCAGTGAGGTAAAGGCGGTGGAGGTTGCTGTGAAGGGGGTAAATTGCGGGCTTAACAACGGACCGATCGTGGACAAAGGCCGAGAGGCAGAAAAAATAAAAAAAAGGCACCGGAAAAGCCAGAAAAAGAAAATACACCAACTTTAAAAAAGAAAAGTAGAAATCGGGGGGAACCACAAAACGGCAGATCCACAGATATATGTCTTGTTCCACCACACGGGACGGATTGGAATCTGTATCACTTTTAGTTTCCTGTGCCGTGCCACATATGCCAGAGCGCAAAAAAACACCGGCTCCGACGGACCTTGGGTACGAGCCGCTTTTGGTAGGATTAATAATACTGGAGAAATAATATTCACCACCCGATTTTCTTGGGCCATTGGCGTATTTTTCTTGTCCCTGGCTTCTATTTTGGCCCCTCGTAAGTACTCTAAACCAACACTTATCCACGACTACTGTGTCATGTCAGGCGCTACAATGTGGTTGCAAGGGGACTTTTCTTGGTCACCACCAGATTTAGCTGGGGGCAAGCTTAATCCGGCCACGGTTGCCTAGATGTTTACCGTGGGTGCTACAACTTCACTGGTTCTCCAGGTAAAGCCACCGCTCCGCCTACGTAGTTTCCCACATGCCAGGTGGCTCGTACTGGTGGTGTTGACCCCCTGCCGTATAGCCGTTGGCTCGGGAAGGTGAGCCCATTCGGTTATGTCATTTTCTCCAGGCAGTTTGTGCGGATTCTTGGCAGTGACCGAAGCGGCGGAGACCAAGAAAAATCCGCCTCCATCATATAAAACACAATCCCCGCTGACATTCCCCAGATTTCTGCACCGTCACCACCGGTTGTTTGCTTGCTGCGGCAAGCCACCCTATATTACGAAGCAACTGGCCAGTGGAAAACCGTTTGGCGGAATGTGTTTTCTTTTTCCCTTAGTCCGATGGATTCGCTTCCATTTTTCTTTTTCCTCTACGCCGTGTGACTGCTCTGCACTTGCTTGCTTGGGTATCTGACTATAGCCGCATCCTCTGCACAGCACGATTAGCTTCTTGCTCTGTCACTGCCACGATCACGGCTTATCTGCAGGCACACCCATTTGGCTGGTTTCCCCAGACTTTCCACCCTGCCCCTCTTGGCTTCGCTCGTCAGCCTCCAAGGTGTGTCTGAGAGCTTTGTTCGCATCTTTGTTGCTGCGCTGCCGTGACGTCACCCTGACTTTGCCTCATGGCTGTGTCTGACAGCCGCTCACCGCGTTCTTCTACGCGCTTCCGCCATTTGCCTCAACGGTTTTAATTGGCGGACAATCCCCCGTTTGACGGGTGTTCCGATCTGGGCAATTCGTACTGCCACTACGCTGCCACTATGCTGGCAGTCATAAGGGGCAGTTATTACGGGCATTTAAGGATGGCAGTTCCAACTGCCAGCCTGCCAGCCTGCCAAGTAGCCCAAGTAACTTAGATAGTCTGAAGTTTCTTCGTCGTCAAGCCAAAAGCTTCGTTCCTGGCGCGCAACGCGGGAAACTGCTGCGCGTTGCCCTGAGCGGTGTTCCATGCATGAGGTTTATAAGGAATGTTTTCGCTCCGAATCCGGCCCTGATCTGCACCGATTTTTCTTTTCTAAATCAAAAATGGTTGACTACAAGCACTGGCTCAAGGACCTCGACGACAACACCAAGCTTACCACGCTTGCTATCCCAGGTACCCACAACTCGGCTGCCTGCCACACTGCTTTGCCCAGTGTCCAGTGCCAGGGTGCCTCTGTCACTGAGCAATTGGAACACGGTGTCCGTTTCTTGGACATCAGAGTGGGCAAGTACCCATTGAAGTCCGGTGACGACGCCAACGAGTTGACCGTTGTCCACGGCAAGTTCCCCGTCCGTATCCCCTTCCCAAAGAAGTTCACCGACCCATTGGAGGAGATCTACAAGTTCCTCGAGCATAACAAGTCCGAGACCGTCATTGTTTCCATTAAGCAGGAGGGTACCGGTGAGTGGGACAACAAGAACGATGAGTTTGGCAACCTCATCTGGGACAAGTACGTGAACCCAAACAAGGACAAGTGGTACTTGGGTACCGAGTTGCCTAAGTTGGGAGACGCCAGAGGCAAGGCCGTGTTGTTCAGAAGATTCGGTGTCCAGAACGAGGACAGAAGAAACCAGTTTGGTTTTGACGCTGCCGTGTGGAAGTACAACTGTACCGAGGACGACAGAGGCCGTTTCTGTGTGCAAGACTGGTGTGAGATTGAGAAGGCCGAGGACGTCAAGAAGAAGGTTGAGTACGTCAAGAACTTGGCCAAGAAGGCCGTTGACCACAACAAGAACAACGACGACAAGCTCTTTGTCAACTTCACCTCGGGCTCCAACTTCTTTGACCACGACTGCTGGCCTCAGCAGGTGGCCAAGGCCATGAGCGAGAACAAGCTCCAGGACACTTTTGCCAAGGGTGCTGGTGTCATTGTGTTGGACTACGCTGACTCGGAGGACTGGAAGTTGGCCAGAGAGTTGATTGACAAGAACTTCTAATTTGTGCTATAGCTATAATTGTACCTTAACTATGCCCAGTAGTACACATAAACTTTTGCAGCTTGTGCGCGCGCGATCTCGGTCTCTGATACATGTACAAACATAAACCACCAATGTTCAGAAGCCTAAGAGTGCCGTGTTTGCGATTGATTAGAACCCCGGTAATTAGAGGATATTCGAATGTGCCTTACGACGACCTCAAACTACGACAAATCATAGAGAGCTCCAGAGCACAGCATGCCCCACAGGTGCCTTTCCCCACAGAAGAAACAAAAAAGGCAGACACAGTTGTGCCGAGAAAGGAGGCCCCGTCGACATCCAGTATAAAAAAAGACATTCATGCGGAAATCAGCAACTTGCCGTCGGAGCAGGAGGAGCAGCAGTCGCAGTTTTCGAAAAACCTCCGCAAGTTCATGGACAATGCCCAGGAGACCATCTTCCACGCGACCAGAGCACTCAATGACGTCACCGGGTATCTGAGCATAGAGAAACTAAAGGATTCCATAGAAAACTTAGAAAACGAGTTGAAGCAGCTGAAGCAGGCGATGCGGGACGCCAAAACGAGGTATTCAGAGGCTATTCAGAGGAGGTCAGACCTGCAGAAGGAGATCAACGAACTCCTCACCAGAAAGCACAATTGGTCAGGCCAGGACGTGGAAAGATTCACGGAGTTGTACAGAAACGACCACACCAACCAGCAGGAGGAAAACAGCGCCGAACAGAGGTTGGCGGAGGTGGAGCTGGGCGTAGAGGCCATCCAGACCCGGCTCACGCATTCTATTCTCACCAGGTACCACGAGGAGCAGATCTGGAGTGACAAGATCCGAAGAGCGTCCACGTGGGGCACCTGGGTGATCATGGGGGTCAACGTTATGCTTTTCGCCGTGGCCACGTTCTTTGTGGAGCCGTGGAAGAGGAAACGGTTGGTCCGTGCGTTTGAGGAGCAGGTGCTGCTGAAAATGGAGAGCTTCACTACGGAGATGCGGTCGTTGGTTGGCGGAGGACCCATTCCAGAGAAATCCCCCGAGGAAAACACCCACGTTGTCTCGTTTGCACACCTCAACTCGTGGATCGCGTTCAAGCTGTGGGCCAAGCGGCTCTACTACGCCGTGCAGAACCCAGCCACGAGCTTCTCCATCTCTAGAGTCGACATGGGCATCGTGACGGCCATCCTTGTCACGCTAGGCACCATTGTGGGCCGTCTTATAGCGTCAGTCATCTAATGCACGAAAAACACTTGACTATTTATTTATATACCTTAGACTGTCTTATTTGAGAGAAACCAACTTGATGTCGAAGGTCAACTCGGAGTTGGCAGGAATGCCAGGCAACTTGGAGGAACCGTAGCCCATCTTAGGTGGGATGATCACTCTTCTCTCACCGTTGACGGCCATGCCGGCCACACCCAAGTCAAAGCCCTTGATGCACTCACCCTTGCCCAAGTTGAACACAAATGGCTTGCCGGAGGTGTTCTTGTCGAAAACCTTGCCGTTCTTCAACTTGCCAATGTATCTGATGCCCACCTTGTTGCCGGACTTGGCGGTTGGACCCTGGCCCACCTTTCTGTCCTCGGTGACAACACCGCCCAACAAGGTCTTGGTTGGGAACTTCTTGTCGGACTTCTCCTCCTTGTCCTCCTTCTTGTCCTTCTTCTCCTTCTTCTCGTTCTTGGATGGAGTAGGACCCTGCTCTAACTCCTTGCTGAACTGGACCTTCTTCTTGTCCTCCTTGGACTTCTTGTTCTTCTGCTCAGAAGACTCCTCAGCAGGTCTCTTCTTCTGGTTCTCCTCGTCAACCAACTCCTCAATCTTGCCCTCCACGTCAGACTCGTCCTCCAAGTCGTCAACGCCAAGAAGCTCGTCTTCGTCTGGGGTCAAGTTGTATTCGTCTTCGTCGCTGTCGTACTCATCCTCCTCGTCGTCAGCTGGGTGCTCAACGTAGTTTCCGCTCAAGTGGACTGGGTAAGAACCAGTGACCACAAAGTGCACATCTTCGTTAGGAGAGATGGTGAAGTCAAGGGTCTGCTGGTACTGGACCTTTGGACCAAGAGTACAGAGAACGAACTCCTCGACCTCGTCGTCCAAGCCGTTGACAATGTCCTCTTCGTCTTCTTCGTCATCGTCGTCCTCCTCTTCTTCCTCGGCCTTCTTGCCCTTCTTGGCCTTTGGCTTCTCCTCTTCCTCGTCCAATTCGTCCTCCTCGTCTTCCTCGGCCTCGTCGTCAAGCAAGTCGTCGTCAGAGTCGTCGTCGGCGGCTCTAGAGGTCTTCAACACTCTCAAAGTGGAAGGTTCCTTCTTGTCGTCCTTGGCTTCTGTGTCCACAGCGGCCATGGTGATTCTCACGGTCACTGGGAAATCCTCCTCCAAAGCGGGAGTAGGGTTGAAAGGCTCAAGGGCCAAGTTGTATGTGCTAATTGGAACCAAAGAAGACATTGCTGGGAAAAGTATAGCCTAGGCGATGAGATGGAGGGTGATGAGAAAAAAGATTATGTGCAGGCCAGACCAGCACAGCTGTAAGCTGGCTAGCAGCTAGTGCTGTTAATGTTGTGCTGTTAATGTTAATGTTGTGCTGCTACATTTACTGCTAGTATTACTGCTATGTTGTGACATTTGGTTCAGTACTGCTAGCGCAGTACTAGACTACGCCGTCTCCGGTAGGAATACTCAGTGGGTGTATTAAATATACAAAGGATTACACTTGACGAGACAAACCCCGCTTAGAACTTCAACAAGTGTGGTTTGTCGCCGGACTTCAAGGAGAAAGAGGAAGCCAAGTACTGCTTCAACAATGGGGTCTTCTTGATCTCAGACAACAAAGCAGAGTCGACGGTCTTTTGGTCAGCAACTCTCTCAGCTCTGATCTCTTTCTTTGGTTGCACGTCGTTGAAGAAGTCAGCCTCGGACTTCTTGGACTTGTTGCCTTGGTCTTGAGCAAAGTATTGAGCGTTGAACTTGGACACGTCAACAGAAGACACGTCCACCTTGGTGGAGGTGGCAATCACGTAACGGGCGTTCACTCTTCTCAATGGAACACCGTTGACCTTGAATGGACCAGAGATCAACAAGGTGCTGTCGTCCAAGTGCTTCAAGTACACCACTCTCTTACCTCTGAATCTACCAGCCAACAAGATCAAGACGGTACCAGGGGTGATGGAGGCTCTCAACTTGTGTGGACGCTGGGTCTTTCTGGCCTTCTTTGGCACAGTGTCTTCGGTCTGGTACCACTTTTGTGCCTGTTTGTTAGTAATGGCTTCTTCGACGGCTCTGCTGAACGGGCTCTTCCACGACCGCATTCCGCTTGC
Organism: Osmozyma mogii; assembly: GCA_030573315.1. NCBI lineage: Eukaryota > Fungi > Ascomycota > Pichiomycetes > Serinales > Metschnikowiaceae > Osmozyma > Osmozyma mogii. The sequence continues at coordinate 562,156 of JAJMDB010000002.1, forward strand.
ACCTGCTGTGTGCCTCGACATGGTAGTAGTTTCAACATACGACTTGGCTCATTTTGTCTGGTTCTTGATAGAATGAAACAAAAATCTATGACTTTTTCCACTAGTTTCGCAAAAATTCTCACCAATTTTTTCGCAGTGTGCAGACAGCTCAATGCGAGGATGTAAGGATGTGCTGTTTTTTTTTTTTTTTTTTTTCTTTTGTCTCCCTCAGAATGCTCTCCATCTCTCCGCGCACAGACGCTTTCCTCACGAAAAGTGAGCAGTCACGATCGTCACGTGGCACTCTCTACCCCAGCCACACATACCACCACATCCACCAACCTTCAGCTCCACAAAAGCCTCTACCAAAAAACAACTAATAACTTATACTTGTACAATTATAAATCAGCAGGCACCAACCACACCAGCCTACTGGCTGACATTATAGTAAGTGATGCCAAATGTGAGGGTTCCTCCTCCTGCAGGCAAACGGACAGTCTGGTCCTGGTCTAGGTACTCCTCCAACTTCAACTCCACCGTGCCGAGCACCTGGCTACGACCGAATGCACGATGCTCGCGAACAATGAGTGCCAACGTGGCTGTTGGTGGTGCCTTGAACGTAAAGTGCTCGTTCCACGAGTGGAGGCCCTGGCTCAACTTCGTAGATCTCGTCTTGTACACATCCTTGCTCACTTGTGGGGTAACCACCCGGGCCTTCACGTCCAAGCTTGGGTTCAGGAACCCTTCTGCGGAAATCACCTTCACTCTGCCTGGAAGTCCGTCCACGCCGAAAATAGAAGAGCTGACAGTAGAAATCTCCGTAGCTTCACTGGCTCCTCTTCTGTGGCCCTGGTTGCTGCCTGGTCTCTGTGGTGGTGGCAACGAAAGTGGGTCGAATGCTGGAAGCGCTCCCTTGATCGAAGGTGGCTTGTTCTTCTCAAGCTCCTCTCTTCTGCTTGGGGCTCCTCCTCTGTCTTCACTCCTCTTTCCACTCTTAGAGCTCTTACCGCTCTTGGTGTGTCCAGTCTGCTTAGAGTACTCAGACATCAATTCGGACTCCTCTCCGCCTTCTTCGCCTTCTTCCTCGTCAATTGGGTCAGAAGATTCACCGTTAGCCTCCTTTCTTGCGTTGATAGCCTCGTGCTCAGAGGCTTCTCCGCTTCTCTTTCTTCCGAAGCTCTTCAAGAATCCACCTCCTCTGGAGATGTTCTCGGAGACAAGACCAACACCATTGCCAACAGCGTTACCGGCCAAGCCAGCAGCACCGCCAACCAACTTCAATGGTGCACCCTTGACATCGTTCAAGTCAATGCCCAATGGAGAGGACTTGGAAACCTTAGGTCTCACATACTCCGGACGGAAAGTAGCTCTCATGTTCACCTTACCTTGAGTATCAAGGTCAGCGGTGAATGGAGTCAATTCGAATGGCTCAATAGAAGAGAGATCCAAAACAGCAGTACCGAGAAGATAGTCGTCATGGGTCAAATCCCAGTCGTACACCTCAAGGATAAGAAGTTCACGAGATCTGGACAAAATTGGGAACTCGAAAGCCTCGTTCCAAACTGGGTCCAATGTTCTTCTCTTCTTGTCCGTTCTGAAAATCTCCACACCAGCCAATTTGATGACAGCCAATGGGTCTGACTTACCGTTGGTATCAGCAGAACCCAAGCCCTCAGCACTGAGAATCTCAAGCTTCATCTTACCAACGTCCAAGACAGTGTCCAAAGGTGCCAACTTGACAGCAGATGGGATGAACTCAACCTGGATTCTGATGGTGTTGTTGTTGTCAATTTTCAAGTCCATTGGCTCGTCATAAGCTCTCTTCAAGAGATCAATGGTGTCCACAATCTTCTCACAGTTGATGTGCTTCTTATCCTCAACAATAAATCTGTTGGCAACTCTGAAAATGGTCTTGGAGTTTGGCAAGTCTCTGATGAAGGCCTCAATGTTGGTTGGCTTTCTCAAGATCTTGTTCTCGGCTCTCACACTAACATTAGATGGGAAGGCATGGTCGTCAAACAACGTGTGGAGCATAGCATCGTTCTGCTTGAATTGAGCAGTAAGAACGTGGATGTTGAACACACCAGTTCTGTACTTGATGGCTTTCTCCAAAGGCAACCTGATTCTCTCTGGATCTGGAAGGTTGTCGTCTTGCAAGTCGACCCACTCGTATTTGTCTGGGTTCTTCTCGTACAACTCCTCCATCTTGCGTTGCTTTTCCTTCTCTTCCTCCTCAACCTTCTTCTTGGCAGCCAAGTAGGTGTCGAGGTGTTCAAGCTGGTGACGAGTCAACACTGGCAATGTTGGAACGAAAGAAACAGAGTAAGTCAAAGTACCGTGGTTACGGCCACTGTACAACACTGGTTGCTCAATGATCTCTTCAGAGCCATCGTAACCGAGGTAGTAGCCTTCTGTGTTCTTCTTCAAGAAGTCCTTCACAGAAATGGCACAAGAACCCAATGGTCTGTCCTTACCTTCAGGCTCGGCATCGTAGATGTCCAACAACACGTGCTGATGCTCGTTAGCAACAGGCAAGAAGAACACTTGGTTGTAGAAAGGATTCGAGCTGTCTGCGATGGTTGGAGTTCTTCCCTTTGGCTTACCGTTAAGGGAAACCTTGATGTAAGGGTCGACATCACCAACTTGCTCGAGGTTGATCAAGTTGTGGGCCTGGCGGATAAGTAATCTCATACCACCAATAGCACAATCGTGGAAGTGCTCCTTGCCTGGTTCCTCCATGTTCAATGCAGACCACTTGACACCAATTCTGAACTTGGAGGCTGGTCCACCTGGTCTGACAGGAGTAGCTGTAATCCATTGTTGGCCTCTGGAAGACTCGAAAGCCAAGTCTTGCAAGTTGGTGTCCAATCTTCCAACAATGGAGTCTTCAACACTGTCCTTGATCAAGACCTGGATTCTTGTCTTGGACTGTTGAGTGATGATAGACTCGAAGGTAAGACCGAACTGAGGCTCGTTGATTTGTCTCAATTTTCTGGTAGTTCTGACGAGCTCGTCGTTGACGTACACCTCACCGTATGGGTTCAACAAACCCATGACAGACTTTTGGATGTCCAAGTCAGTAGCACCGTAGAGAGAGAACTTCATGATACCGACTTCTGTGTCGAGAGACTCATCCTTAGTACCATCCTCGAGAACGTTTGGCTGGATAGTTGGGTACCACTTGAGGTCGTACTCAATGGTACCAACGACTCTGCCGGACTCGACAATATTCTTGGTGACACCGGTGATGGTGTCCTTTTGCAACAAGTCGTCCAAAGGAACATCGACTCTACCAATTGACACGTCCTGGGGCTCGTCAGGAACAAACGACTGGATGTCGAAGGTCAACAAGTTGCCTTGCAAGGTGTTGACCAACATGTGCTTGGTTTCCATGAAAACAGGGCTGTCGGTGTTCTTCTTCTTCTTGGTGACTTCAGGGTCGGCAGATCCAGAGGACAAGCTCATGGAGACAAATGGATGGATGGTGTCGTTCTTGATGGTCACACTTGGTCTAAGGTCGGTGACACGCTTCACGGTAACAGCAAGCACACCGACAGAGTCGTTGGACTGCTGGGCCATGATCTCCTCGACATCAATGTCAAGGGAGTTTGGTGCATACAACATTGGACGCAAGGTGGAGTGGATGATACCGTTCACGAAGGAAGACAAACCTGGGATGAAACTCATGATATCGAGACCCAAGGTATCACCACCAACGGGCTTCAAGGCGTAGTCAATGGCTGGGGGTTCCAAGAATTGCACAGAGACCATCTTGACGTGGGGGAAGTTTTCGGTCAACTTCAACTTGATGTTCATTCTGCCGGTGAAGGACATGTCCTCGACTAAAATGGGCAAGGACTTGGAGATGAAGGCCTTACCGACGGTGACACCAAGGGCCACCTTTGGGTTGATTTTCTTTTTGATTTCATTCTTGGTCATGTCATCAGTGTCGTTTGGAGCAAAGGAGAAAGCCCAGTCCATTTCAATGTGGTCCTCACCCTTTCTCGTGTAGGACTTAACCGAGTCGACTCTTGGGGCCTTGGAGCCCAAGGTGAACTCGTCAAGAGACAAGGCCTCGATCCCGAAACCGGGAGCCTGGTCCTTCAAGATCTCATTGGCATTGTACATGACAAGCTCCGACAAGGCCGGCATGTAAATGACCCAGAACTTGGCCAACATGGAGTTGAGCCACTCCATGGTCTCCAACTCGTTTTCCAAGCGGTTTCTGGCGTCCACACGAGCCATGTCGTCTCTGATGTCTCTGTTGAAACGACGGAACTCGGCACGGTAAACAGAGCCCGCACACAAGAGCACAAGCACCAAGGTGAAGATGGAGAAGCCGTAACGGGCAAACCACCAGGAGAAAAACGACACACCAATGATGAGAGAGGTGTTGTAGTACCAGTCACCGTACAAGTGGTCCATGACGTAGTTCTCGACGGCCTTGGCCGTGTCCAAGGACTGTTTCTTGTCGTTGCCGGTGATGTTGTCCCAAGAACCGATGGATCTCCAGGCAAAGTTTGGTTTTGTGAGCTGCTTTGGTTTCTGCTTAGTTTCGGCCTTCTCCCCGTCGTGCTGGCCGTCGACCGGGGGGTTCAATTGCGTCTGGTTCGCTCTGGCCTCCCTGTTGAACTTCTCTACGTCGTCCACATGCCCAGATCCGGAGCCATTTCTGGCCAGGCCGTTTGGCTTGGGAGTGTGTTCCTATATGTTAGTGGGGGTTGTGATTTGGAAACCGATTAGGTACGTACCGTTGACATTGGTCCAGAAAATGTGGTTGCTAGCTGTGATTGCCAGAATGTGAAGACCGTAAGCACTACAATGTACGAGCCTGTACGTAGGAGGCGAGGGCTGAGTGGAGGAAAAAAAAAAAACAATGTTAGGGAACATCTACAATGCCGGCACTGCAGGGCACCGCCCTGACCTGGGGAGGTGGTTTTACGGAAATTTTACAAAGTCCACCATAACCCAGCACCACCCACTGGGCCGTTGCCAACGTAAAACTGCCATTTTTGGGCCTGCCCTGGCGATACCCCTTCCTGCCAGACCATGCGGCGCACAAACACCTATTGCTGGTTTGCCATGCCGCGTTTTTTCGCAGTGTGCCGGTGGCTTATCTGGCCGGGCATACAAGCAAAAATCTGGGTTGCGCATGGGAGCCCAGGGAGCATCTGGCGTGGAGCGGCTGGCATTGCTGCTTTGTGATTGGCTGGTTTGTGCATTGTTTGGCCTAGCGCAGACTCGCCGTCGCCCGTTCCAGGGCCCTCCGCCTGCTGTAAGTGAACATTTGTTGCACTGGCCGGTCGCGGGTGCCTGTTTGATGCAGGCCAGCCAGATGCACCCGTACATCTGGTGCTCTCTTTGGTTTTTTTCTACGCTCAGACTCGTGACTAATGAGTATATTATAACAAGTGCAACCGCTATGTACGATTAGACGGTCTCCAAGACAACGTCCTTGAAACCAGAGGAGATCTTCTTTCCCTTTTCATCGGTACCACCCTCACCGTGCAAGGCCAACAAGGTGCTCAACTCGAACTTTGGTTGCTTCAACAACTTAACCTTTCTGATGTGGATGTTCTGCAAAGGCAAGACAGACTGAGTAGACTTCTCGATCTCACGGCTGATGACATCTGGGATCAACTTGGAAACCAATTGAGACAAAGTCACGTTGGAGGCCTCTCTCTGCATGACCTCAATCATCTTCTTTCTGACTTCGCTCAACTTAGAAGACTTGGCGTAGGTGTGCTTCTTCACTTGGTTTGGCTGTCTCTTGGTGAAGGCAATACCGAACACTCTGATGACGTAGTCGTCAGCAGTCTTGACGGTAACGTTGGCCTCAACCAAAGATTGCCACTTTCTGACCAAAGATCTGATCTTGTCGGAGGTGAAGTCCAATCCGTGGAAGTTGGTCAACAAGTTCTTGCCTTGAACCTCATCAACTCTCAATCTGATCTTCTTGTGAGCGTGGTCCTCGGTACCTTGCAAGTCAGCCAAGTTAGCCTCAAAGACACGGCCCTTCAATCCGTCAGCGGCGTTCTTCAAACCGGTAGACTTGTTGATCAAAGTCTTACCAACCTCTCTTCTCTCAAAGGTGGTTGGGGCCTTGATGTCAAACCATTCCTTCTTGGCGAATGGGTCAGCGGCCTTCTTTCTCAAACCTTTCTTGCCCTTTGACAATCTCTTATTCTTACCAACAGCCATGATTGTTTTCTGGATAAAGAGAACAAACCTTCAACTAGATTGAATTTTTTTCTCAATTTTTCCTCGCTGCGCACTGTCCGCTGCTCCATCCTGCAGATGCGCCCTCACCCGCTCTTATTTGTCCTCCTCGCACGATTCTCCCGTCCCGCTCCCGCGAAGTCACGCTTTCTTAGGGCACAAGCCCTCCTTCCCTTTTTCTCTCCATTGGCTGGTGAGCTTTCCCTTTCCTTCCACTGACGTCACCCTCTCGCCTTACCTGAGCACCTGACCCCATCCAACCTCTACCAACTCCATTTCTCTTGAAATATTACTATTAGCACCATTTCCCCAATCGTAAGCTAAGTAAATATGCTAATTTTAAGTGCTGTGTAGAAGACATTCCCAGCATTCTGCTATTCAAGTGCACCACGTTGACGAGAACCAGCAGAGGCTGCGAAGTGGGTCTACAGAGAAATCTGAATAATATGGCAAAACTGGCCATTTTTGATAGGGGACCGTTGTGTTTTCAGTTCAATTCCTACAATAATTCAAAAAATCACCTTCAGTAGAACCTTCTCGGAGACTCTTGATGTGCGAGTCGCGTCCGCTTCCATAGATCGACCGGTTCCTGATACGGCAGTCACGTGCCCTGTATCTCAAAAGGTAAACAGTGCTGGTTCAGGAACCACATCTACAATGGAACCAGAATACCAGAACAACCAGTATGTTTGACCGGTAACCGCTTTTGCTTTTGAAACAGCACACTAACTTCAGGGTTTCGCTAAAAATAGGTCTAATCGGAGACTCCCAGATCGGCAAAACATCACTTATGGTGAAGTATGTTGAGGGATCGTTTGACGAGGACTACATCCAGACTCTAGGAGTCAACTTCATGGACAAGAAGATCCAGATACGAAATACCAACATAACGTTCCTGATATGGGATCTTGGTGGACAGAAAGAATTCATCAATATGCTACCGCTTGTATCGAACGATGCAGTGGCCATCCTATTCATGTTTGATTTAACTCGAAAATCCACCCTTAACTCCATAAAGGAGTGGTACAGGCAGGTGCGTGGATTCAACAAGACCGCCATCCCATTCTTGGTCGGTACTAAATACGACGAGTTTATAGATTTGCTGCCGCAGGACCAGACAGAAATCACCCACCAGGCCAAGAAATTCGGGCACGCCATGAAGCTGCCTGTTATATTCTGCTCTACTAGTCATTCCATCAATGTCCAGAAGATCTTCAAGATCATACTCTCCAAAGCTTTTGACCTTAAGTTGAACATCGGTGAGATCGTGAACGTTGGCGAGCCAATCTTGATCTATAAATAACCAGTTCAGCACTAGCCCCTTAGCTCATTAAATTCTCCCGTGTCTGTGCATAGCAGCACAAGAAATGCATTCTTTACACGGTCTATCGCGTCACGATTCAATACCAGGACCATTATACAGACGTGAAGGCCCAAATAGTACCGTAATCTTCGATGACCATAATACACGAAATCTACAACTCCATTGCTCTATTGTAAAAGTAAAACGAGGGTCATAATACACTAGTAATGATAGGATCAGACCATTCCATGTCACGTGCGCGCTACTCTAAATCAAGCATCAGTATTACTTCACTTATCATAATGGCCAGAAGACAGAAAGATCTTGGCGATTGGGAGGTTCTCCTCGAGGAAAACGACTCTACAGAGACTTCTCGGGCAAGCACTCCGGCAACTCCAACTAGAAGAAGCAGAAGAAGAGATAACATAGATGACAGTGTGAAGCTACAACGACAAGAAGATGGCCTTACTATTCAGGCTGGAGATTGTTTGCTTACGGCAAATCGTGATGGAGAGACTTCTGTTTGTATAATTGCCAGGATCCAATTGGGAATCAAGACGTTTGTTGAAATGGATGTTGCCCAATTTGCCTCCAAATCGGATATCTCCATGGAAAGTCTACCAGAAAGCTACAATGGAGAATTGAGTGAAAACGAGCTATTTATAACGAGTGAGCTACGTCCAATAGCTGTCTCTGACATAATTGGCAAGGTTTCTGTGCTCTCGTCCTCGGAGTTTTCAGAGGTGGTTCTTGATGAGTCTTCCTCGACTTCCATATACCTCTGTCGAGGAGGCTGCGATGAATATGGTGAGAAATTCTCTACGGACCTTGACTTCCAAGATTGGAAAAAGCTATTCAAGCAGAACTACCGTAACGCTTTGTTGTACATTGCCGAAAACACCCTGATTGTGATATCTCCAAAGAAGAGGAAGGGAACAGGAAACAACCTCAAACAGAGAATGGTCCAATTGCTGTCACCTTCTAAAGTTAACTACGCTGAAAGCTCCAGTGACAGTGAATCCGATGATTTTGTTGATGCTGCAGAGGAAAGAAGTGATGATGAACTGGATGAGCTTGAAGAGGAAGACGAAGAAGATAAGCCTAAGACCCCTTCTAAGAAGAGAAGAGGCAGAACACCACTGCTGCAAAGAAAAACGAAGCAGAGAAGAACACCTAGAGATTCTGCATCCGTGCAACGTCTTCAGGATGTGCTCTCACCATTGAAAAAGGGTTTTAAGGTGAAGTCCGGTAATTCACCCAAGAAGCTTCCTTCTTTGACTGCAAACACACCAAGTCCTGGTGGTAGCCCAGGACCTACAGGCCCCGAAATATCGACATCTTCAGAGGCATTCCTCAAACTTAAGGAGAAACTTCACACATCTACCAAACTAGCGTCATTGCCATGTCGAGATGACGAGTTCACCTCAGTTTACATGAACATAGAAAGTGCCATCCAAGAAGAGACCGGATGCTGTATTTATGTCAGTGGAACACCTGGTGTCGGAAAAACAGCCACAATCAGAGAAGTGGTCAAAACTCTACAGCTGATAATTGGCGAAGGCGTCAACGACTTTGATTACCTTGAGTTGAATTGTCTCAAGTTGCTAGCTCCAAACTCTGCTTACGAAAAGCTTTGGGAGTTCATAAGCGGGATCAAGGTCACACCAACTAATGCTGCTCTTCTTCTAGAAGACCACTTCAAAAATGAGGATACAGACGCAAACAGAAAGCCTCTTGTGGTGTTGATGGATGAAATCGATCAGGCATTCACCAGATCCCAAGATGTGATGTACAATTTCTTTAATTGGCCCACCTACCCGCATTCTAAGTTAATCATCATTGCTGTGGCCAACACAATGGATCTTCCGGAGAAAATGCTCACCAACAAGATTTCGTCAAGAATTGGGCTCCGAAGAATCCAGTTTGTTGGCTACACTTTCCAAGAGTTGGAGATAATCATCAAAAACAGACTTAATATGCTCTCTGAGAAGAGTCGGCGGAAGGTCACTATTGGCCCAGACGCCATTGGATATGCAGCAAGAAAAGTTGCCAGTGTTAGTGGTGATGCAAGAAGAGCATTGGCTATTTGCAGACGAGCAGTGGAAGTTGCAGAGAGCAGTTATCTCGCCACTCTTGAACAGAGCTCTGTGCCAGAGGAAGAACAAGTGGTGACTATCCGAATTGACCACATCAACAAAGCCATCAACGAGATGGTCAACTCTCCTCTTGCACAGTTTGTGTCCACTTTATCTTTCGCATCTAAGCTTATATTGGTTGGTGTGCTTCTACGGAGCAGACGTATGGGGTTTGCAGAGAACACTCTAGGTGACGTCACTGACGAGATGAAGAATTCGCTAAACTTACTTACATCAAAGGAGAGCTCCGATGCGCTCGAAGAAATCGATCCTGGTCTTTCCTATGCCGACCTTCTCTACGGAAAGCCTCAAAACCTTCGGCTTTTTGGAATGGCACGTTTGGTCAATGAGTTGGCTGAATTTGGCATTCTCGCTCAGCAAAATCTCCGCAGTGAGCGTTACCGCACAGTGAGTCTTAACGTTTCTGAAGAGGAAATCAGCTCTATTTTGAAACGTGATAAGGTCATTGCTGCCATGCTTTAGTATCACAGGTACTTTTTTTTTTTTTTTTTTTTTTTTTTTTTTTTTTTTTTTTTTTTTTTTTTGTCTTACTTTTTGCAGCCACTGGTGTACTGGTGTACGGACCTCCGTACTGATGAGCATCTGGGCTCTTCGGTCAGAAGACCGCAACCATCTCATCATGGCTATCGACCCTACAGACTTCGTTCAAGTCGAAGAAGGACAGCCTAGTCTACAATTTACAGATCCAAAGCAACAGGGCAAATTTGAGCTCGGTGTTTGCATGGCCGTATACAAATGGGATGAGCTCAATACCGCAGTGGAAAATAACTGGGGAGGGCCGAAGTCGGCCGAGAAAAGAGACTGGATCTCCGGAATAGTGATTGATCTTTTCGAAAATACAGCAGTCGATAACATTCTTATCGAAGAGACCCTTTTATATGCCATGGTCGATGAGTTCGATGCTAACGTGGATAACGACTCTGCGTTGGAAATCGCTGCCTTGATTCTTAAAATCTACAGAGAGTGTGAAGCCCAAGACTATAGCAGAGTGGATGAGCTCTACGCAAAATACCAGGAGAAGTTGTCCAAAGGAGCAGTCAAGCGTGAGATCAATATTATCGATGATCCTGAGAATCCAAATCTTTCTGACGATGACGATGATGATGATGACGACGAGATGGATCCTGACGATGAGATCCCTGCATTGGTTAAGGAAGTCGAGGACGTTAAGATTCTGAAGCCTGAGCCTGTCGTTGACGATGATGGCTTTGAGCTTGTCCAGAAGAAGGGACGCAGACGCTAAGTTATAGAAAAGGTTGCCTACAGCGACACAGCATGAATAATATATGAATTAAAGACTCAATGAGTTTCGGGGTGTGTTGGAGCGAGTTCTGTTTAGAGTGTTTAGAGAATGCAAAGAGGAAACAGAGTTCCGCTTAGAGAGTTTGTACCGTTCATGGTCTTCGTAGCTGTTTTCCCTGCCTTGCGAGGACACAGAGGATCTACCTCCCAATTTGAAGTCACTCAATTTGCGTGCCAAAGAGTTCGTGAGATCGGCCATGGCTGCATTCTGGCCTTGTCCGAATCTGGAGATAAAAGGGTTAAATCCCCAGTTGGACTCATGTGGTGCTGCAAAAAGCCTTGGTGTTGTAGACTCCCATGGGTTGATCCTGCTGAAGTTGGCTTCTAAGTAGTCTATCGTCTCTTTGTTCAGTTCGTTCACTGGAGATTGTCCGCCGAGGCCTGACCAAGCTGAGGCCAATTTTCCAAACAGCTTAATCGTCGAGGAAATGTTTTTGATGATATTTTTGTTTCCGTTGATGACTGCTTTCACATGCTCTGGCGTATCAAAGATGTTCCGGCACATCTGAGCCGTGTACCACCCGATAGAAAGAGGATTCCAGAAAAAGCGGAGTATTTCAAGTGGCTCATTAGGTTGCAAATCAAAGTTGATTTTGTCCTTTTCTCCAACAAGAGCATCTTTAATACTAGAGTGCTCGATTTGCTTCACAATAAAGAAATTATCGTAGTTGCAATCGTGTCTCTTTCCCCACACATCTTTAAGAGCAAGCTTGAGTTGAGGAATGATTATGGTGATAATCACCTTGAGAGCATCAGTTCCTCCCCAAGTCCTGTAAAGAGGTGCACCCATGGGTAATTTTTCTTTGAATTTTTCAGACATGCCAGTCAAAGCATAAGGACGAAGTGCGTCTGCCAACTCTGTTTCCTCTTTGACAAGAACTTCTTGCTCTTTCTCGCGTCTTTTGGCTTCTTCTTCCTTGGTCCGCACGATATCTGTCTCTATGCTTTCCTGGGAATCTGCCGGTGTTTCTGCTGAAACTTCATCGGTCGACTGGGTACTAGATTTGGTTGAATAGACATTTCCGTTCTCGGCACTTTTAATTGGTTCCTCCTCTGATTCAGCAATTTGTTCCTCATCCACTTCACTCACCTCATTCAAGTGGTCATCAGCAGTCTTGGCATCTTCAAGACTGTGGATCACGTTCCAGACATGATCATACATTTTTTCATTGCTGAGGAAAGCATAAAGAATCATTCTCGATGCGCTTGGGGATTTTGTAGCTGCAGCACAAAGAGCACGGATCAAGAGTGCTAACAGTTCTGAGTGGTTTGAGCTTTGGAGAAGAAAAGAAGGATGAGAAAACCTTGCAATCACCTTTGTGACTGCGGAGCAAGCTCTTGCCGAAAGTCCACCGCCTGGGTTGGTGTTATTCATGCCTTTTGATGACATGTTTGTTCCTTGGACTGAATCATTTGTTGAGGGAATAAGATTGTATAAGATTTCCACGAGGGTTCGAAGTAAAAACTCGCTGTAGCGAGTTGGAGGTTGCTCTGTTCTTGAAGCAAGTGTGAGCAAGATTTGGCAGATATTTATCACCGTGGAGTCTCTTGAGCTTCCAGAAGAGGCCATTTTGAGTTCTGGTGGGAATCCGTCCATTTTGGGTTCCAGGGCAATCATTGGTGCTACCCATTTTTGCTCACTGGATATGTAGAGCAACAAATATGACATTACCTTGATCAAGGTTTCATGCGGTGGTGAGTCGTAAAATGCATAGATGTGGTAGACAAGATAAGGAACCACTCTAGGGATGAATCTTGTGCAAAAGGATGTTCTAAAGGTATCGTTACATTGGAGAAGCTCCCAAAGGATGATCAGTGCTTCCAATGACCAGAGAGAAGGGAAGCCTAGTCTTGCCAGCTTTCTTTGTGCGTCTTCTCTGTAAGACTGGATTGGAGCACGCAAGAAGTTCAAAAAATGAGAAGCCAAGAACTTCACCTCGGACTCTTTTGTTAGCTTCCGGAAGAAGTTTCTCACCTGGTTACTGGGCTTGTGGGAGAGCACTCCGTACAACAGTAGATAGCTTGAGTCTTCTGGCATCATGTAAACGAACATTGTACAAAGAAGCTGGATGGAGTAGGTTACGCAAAAGTAACGCAGTTCCTTGAAAAGCTCATTTTCGTAGAATAGACCGTTCTCTTCATCTGAGAATCTTGCTGCACGGCAGGAGATGTTAATCAAGCTGCACAGAAGGTTAATGAGAAGATGCTTGGGGAGGGTGGAAACAAGGACGGTCAAGAATCTGGAGCCTTCGCCGATGACCTTGGATGGAGGCTGGTAGTACGGAGATGAGCACAATACTAGTAGCAATCTCAACACCTCGGTTCTGTCGCAGTCTATTTCTGGGTCTGGGGTGCCGTAAGGAGCAGAGGAGCCAATGCCAGGCTCCCAGAAGCCACCGGATGTGGTTGTAGTGAAGCCAGATACAAAGAGCAAGTTGACCAACGTGTGGATCAACTCGACGGCAATGGCTTTATCGTGGTGCTCTATAGGGTTTTCTAAAGGAAGTGGGGGTTTGCTGGTGGGACCCAAGACCACAAAGTCACGAGGGTCAAACTTGGAGTCCCAGAACAACGGGAGCTCTATTTCGGAGCTGTACTGCGGGAGCTCAAAGCAAAAAGGAAGGGTTTTTACAAGAAAACGGATATTGTTCAAAAGGTGTTTCCGAGAGGACACAGTGACGGAAGCTTGGCAGTTGACCAAGTTGACCGAGACTATACGTATTAGCAACAAGAAGTTGGAAAGATTCTGGTCCCGGACAGTCCTGATGTCGTGAGGTGTGAGCAAATCGTAGATGTCTGAAGCATCAGAAGGTGTGTTGAGGAGGATCAGCCAGAACGGTATGTCGTCATCGGTCATGATCCGGCCCTGGCCCAACTTAAAAAAGTGGTTTTTGAATTGGATTTTCTCCTCTGCGGTTTTCATGGTGGAATATGTTTCAGTCTTGCCGGCCGTTCAAGCGTTCAAGGCCCTGCTTCTGTGGGCTTACTACCTTCCTATCAAGAGCGCAGAGCTATCGTCCCATACAGTCATGGCCAGAAAAAGAAATCTGAACAATCTCACGCGCATACACTTTATCTTTTTAGACCGCACAAGCTGTTTGGTTGACTCTATAAATAATGCAGTGACTGACGACTTGTGGAAGACTTGTGGTAGTCGTGGCAGTAGACAAAGTAGACAAAGTAGACTAGTGGGTACTAACCGACCCTCCTCACCTTGGCGGAATCCTCCGAGTCCTCCAGTCTCCGTACCAGTCCTGCTAGTTGGTCGTTGGCAACATTCACTTCCATGCCAGCCTCGTCTTCGTCCTCTTTAGGCTCTTCGAGTTCCTCATCTGCTCCAAGGTCGTCTGCATCTCCGGCATTCACCCATTGCAGAGGCACCTCGATAGCAGGAGCATCGCCTGCGGCAACATCGGCAGCTGTAAACCACAGGGAGCTGAATGTAGAGTTCTGGTCATCCTGCTCACCCTGCTCGGAGAACGACCCGTTTTCGGAATCGGTGTCAAAGTGGAGAGCAGAGCATCTACACAACGCCTGGTACGTGGCCCCGATTCCTCTTGTGTGTGAGTTGAGTATGCTTCTCAAGTAGAGGTCGGCTTCGTTGCCTCGGAACCCCATTATGGCCATGTCCGGCTGCTCTATAAGTATCTCCACAGTGGTTGTGTACTCGGTTGGTTCATGCAGCTCAGCTGCCATAATCTCGTTGGAAACAACCTGCAAGTAGAGTGCTGTCTTGCCCGACACCTCTTTGAGTGCCTGTAAGGCTATAAATTGGTATGGCAAGTCTATGCCGTAGTTGCCGTCTGGCACCCATATTATGAGACTTGTGTTGAGGGCATAAACCAGAACAAGGTGCTGCGGAAGACCCTGGAGCTGTGGATCTAGCCTCACCGTGTGTAATTGTGGTGACTCTATAATCAGAAGTCGGAGACTGTGGCCACCGCCATGGAGAACGAACTTGTCTTCGTCTATGGAGGAAAACCGGGCTGGGTACTGCTTGCGGAAGGTGTCCAAGGATATTGTGTTTTCTTTATTCGGACACTCTGTGATTATCTGAGGTCTTCGTCCCATTTTGGTTTTGTTTCGGGTGGTTTAGTTTGCCTGTTGTTGGTTGTATGAGATGCTGTGATGATGCTCAGACCACGCGCTTTTGTATCTTTTCGCACCAGATAAAGTCCGCACTCTACAAGCGTATACTAATAAACATCTCTTAAAGCTCAGCCGGACAATTTACGCATGAGCCTCTGAAAAACGGGAGAAGAACTGGAGCTCGAGCTTTCGATGTTCTTCTTGATCTTTGCCTGTCTTTCCTGGGCCATGCGGTGTCTCTCTTCCACTGGAGGAGGGAGTTTCTCGTTCTCCAAGTCTGCACGTCTTGCCTGCTCGAACGTGGTGATGGCCTCCTTGAGACCCTCCCGTCCGTGCAGCAACGACCCCTTGGGCAAGGTGCCTTCGTTGAGACTCTTGAGATGGGCCACTTCCTCGGCCTCCTCACGTAAAACCTGGTACATTCTGGCCACACGTCCAATGGCAAGCACCTTGTTACGCAAGGCCTGTCTCTTTTCGTCAAAAGACACAGCGGCAGCGTCCTTCTTGGCTGCGTCGACATCCTCCTCGTGGTCAGCAAACGTAGTGCTCTGTGGAGACTCTGCTGCCACAACGTCCAGCTCCAAGGGTGTAGTTTCCTCGAGCTCCTCCTCGGTGCAAATGTTCAAAATGGACACCAACATGTCGGTGACCTTCTCTCCGACAAACGGTAGAGACCACGTGAACACGTCCATGAAGTGGGGCAACCAGTAAGGGTGTGGGGAGGCGTTGAACTGACGGATGTTCATGACATTGTTCTCGTACTTTAGAACGGCAGCTTTGTTGTTGTAGGTGTCCAAGTAGTTTGGAGCACTGAACATGGTCAAGAGGGAGGGGAACCCCATGGTCTTGGTCCGCTTGTACATTCTATAGCCGGCATCCTGGGCCTCGTGGGCACGGATGATAGAAAGAAGACCGGTTCTTTCCAAAAACTGGCACGAGGCTTTGTATGTGAAGGCGTAGGAGCATCCTCTGACGGTGTTCCGCACAAAGGTCTGGTCCATGTTATCGTCGTCGTAGTCTTCGATCGGGTCAGCCCAGAGCAAGTCACACATGAGACCACGGGTGGGGGGTTCTCTGAAGCGGTCCAACTTGACCAAGTCGTCCAAGGACTTGAGTTCTGGGGAGATACCTCCGTGCACACAGAAGAACTGCTTGTTCATGATGGCAGCAAGGGGAAGAGCGTTAAACGAGTCTAAGCACAAATCGTAAATGTCCTGTGAGTATTTGTGCAAGCACTCGGACTTGAAGGTGAAGTAGTCGGTCAAATGCTTGCACTCGTGGTTGCCTCGGAGCATCCAGAGGGTGGAGGGGTAGGTCAACTTTAATGCATACAAGTAGAGAAGGCACTCTATGGAGAAGGAGCCTCTGTCGACGTAGTCTCCGAGAAACAAGTAGCGGGTGTTCTCTGGGTCGCCACCCACCTCGAACAACTTCATGAGATCGTAGTACTGGCCGTGGACATCACCGCAGACGGTCACTGGGGCCTCGACGTTGAGGAGATTGGGCTCTTTCGACAAGAGCTCGGTGGCACTGTTCAAGATGCGGGCAGCCTGGTGGTGCTGGAGTCTGCCCTCATGGAAGAAGTGGTCTTTCAAGAAGGCACAATTGGGGAGTCCGTTGGGCAAGAAGACCTGGTTATCTGAGGGTTTGAAGGTGGCTGGAGCACTCACAGTCGTGACAGCACGTTCTGTTGTGCGTAGTTTCTGGCCCTCGTCGGTGACAAAGAGGGTGAGGTCCTTATCTTCGGGATGGGGCTTTCTCGTTTTGTCCAACGCCTCCAAGGCGTTATTGATTTGTTTCTGGTTGTCGATTTTCTTGGACATGTGGGGAAACAAATGATGGAAATGTCTGGGATGAGTTGGAGGATCGTGTGCAACCAGTTGCGGTCGAGACTCTGGATTTTCTGTCGCACTCAGTCCTGTACTCCGCCTACTAGATAACAGTCGATTCAGGCACATTTGGCTAAAAATAGGCTGTGTGCAGAGAGATTTGCTTGGCTACCGAACAAAGCCGTAGAACGTAGATACTACGTAGTAGTCTATGTACTTACTCAATGTGCTTACTCACAGTATCTCAGTATCTCAGTATCAGTGACTCACTACTCGCACTCACTAGTCATATTTGTAGAATCTTCATCTCAATAAATTACTGGAGAATGCCAGGCACAGAGGAAACATAGATCACGTTGGCACGGCCACACAAGCCGTTGAAGGTGGTGGAGGCAGCGGAGGTGTAGGCTCCGAGATTGCCAAAGTACAACCAGTCCCCAACCACCACATTAGCAGCCAACGAGCTCTCCAGAGCCACACAGTCCAACCCGTCACACGTAGGCCCCCAGATGGAAAACTTGTACCTGCGAGACTTGCCCGTGTCCTCGTCAGTCTTGCTGGTGTTTTCCGCTCCGGCGTCCACTTCGTAGAAGCTCTTGCCCTTGTGCGTAAGTACCCCTGCACTGGGTTGGTGGTGGTCAAACAAAATGCAGTTCATGTTGCCGTACACGCCGTCGTTGATGTAGATCATGGCCTCCATGCCAAACTGGTCCTGGCTCAAGTCCCGTCTGGCAATCACGTGTGCTGCCAACGTGAACGCCTTGGCCACCATGAGTCTGCCTGGCTCGGCAATGATCCGCAACTCGTGCTGCTCGGCATAAGTGTGGGGGAACCACTGCTCGAGGGCTTGTCTGACCACAGCAGACGACTCCTCGAAGGTCTCCCTCTCGAACCCGCCTCCGATGTCCAACACACTGGGGGAAAAGCCCATTTCGTCCGCACGGTCGAAAATGGCCCTGGAGTCCTGGATTGCCGTGGAAATCGACGTGAAGTCCTTGGCTCCGGAACCAACGTGGAAAGCAACGCCAACCACGTTCAACTCGAGCTCCTTGCACACTGGCAACAACTCATCCAAGGCTGCACCCACAGTGCAGCCAAATTTGGTAGACAACCGGCACTGAGCAGACTCATCGTCGGTGGCAATACGGAGCAAAATGCCACAGCCAGGGTGGAACTTCTTGATCTTGTGCAACTCGTGCACATTGTCGACAGTGGTCAACTGGACGTTCTTCTCCTTGGCGTGTCTGACAAAAGAGGTGGTTTTGCACGGATTGGCGTACACAATGGTGGACGGGTCGTTGCCTAGAGCCAACACCATGTCGATTTCCTTCTTGGAGGCACAGTCAAACTTGACTCCAAGAGATCCAAGAAGCTTGAGCACCTCCGGGTCCGGGTTCGACTTGACGGCAAAGTGGGGCTCCACATTAGGCAAATGCTGCTTCCAGAGCACTACCGACCGGTACACCTCGCCAAGATCCGCAACGAAAAAGGAGTCTTCCTCTCCGGCATCACACACATCGTGGTCAATCAGGTTCACCTGGGCAAGTAATGCCTCTCCCACCACTCTTCTAGAGTCGGCAGAAACATCTTTTGCACTCACATCGAGTGTCTTTTCATGGAAATCCTTTAAAACGGCAGCATTATTAACGAATGCTGGGCTGTTTCCAATAATCTCAACAGAAGGAGCCATAACTCAGGATACAATTTAGGTAATATTCAGGTACTGTTGCAGGGGACAACCAATACAAG
Organism: Osmozyma mogii; assembly: GCA_030573315.1. Taxonomy (NCBI): domain Eukaryota; kingdom Fungi; phylum Ascomycota; class Pichiomycetes; order Serinales; family Metschnikowiaceae; genus Osmozyma; species Osmozyma mogii. The sequence continues at coordinate 580,782 of JAJMDB010000002.1, forward strand.
GGACAATTTCTCTGGGCACTAAGGACGGTTTTTCAGATTCAAGGGCTCACTAGTTAAGTGAGTCGACAAATATATAGAACTTCAAGCGGCAGCTCTCGTACGTGTGGTTTTTTCTATGGGGAGAAAAGTGGTGAAGGGAAATCTCTACAATGTGTTCAGGAAAACCACTCAAATCGCAATTTTTCACTCTGTGCCCCACAGAGCGGCTCTGCTGCGTAATTTGCTTGCGCTCTGCATCCCAATATGCACGGCCCTCCACCTAACTCCCATAATATTTTAAGCGACCATGTCGATTTTCTCGGACTTTCTGCTGTCACTCATCGCAGCGAACGCCACGTTTTTTGGTGGAAATGCCGCAGTCTACGATCCTTGAGCGATTTCTCCTTAGCCTCACCGGGGCCATTGTCAGTCTTGTGTATTTGTTTTTTTCGTATGTTTATCCTTCTTTTTCCGTCCAAGCACGTCTCGATGCATGTAGCTCCTTTCCGCGCTCAGAGCTCGATTAGCGGCTCTGGGTCCGCCCTGAATTTCTTGGATTCCGTCGTAGGCACTCTTTCCACCGCGTGTGGCATCGTTGGCAAATTCTCGTCCTCATCTTTTTGTTCAATCTGTGAAATCGACGGATACCTTTCCTTAGCGGTGCCCGTCACCTGCGGCTGGTTTGAGTCGTACTGCCCATCTGCAAGCACTGGGAACCGGCTGGCGGCACTCCCTGCACTCTCTTCATCACTGTCAGAGTACGATGGCTCTGTAGGGTAAAAGCCAGTGTTGTTCTGTTGTGGTGACGTAGGAGCTGCAGGTTTCTGGTTATGAGAGGAGCCCGAGAAGTGCTGAGGCATTTGTGGCACTTCTTGTGATTCGGGCTCCGAGTCCTGCTCCGGATTAGGTGGATATGAGGTGAACGAGACATTGTAAGGAGGCTGCTGAGCTGGCTGCGTAGGAGTAGCTTGTTTCAAATGCTGTGGAGGACCCATAAATCCAGGTTCCACTGGATACGGGATTGACGAGCTTGAGCGTTGTGGCATTTGCGGCATTTGTGGGATTGGTGGGATTGGTCCAGTTGCTTGAGGTGAAACATATTGGCCACCAGTGTATTGTGGTTGGCTAAACGATGGCATGCCATAAGGTGCTTGCGCTGGTGGTCTCTGTGCGTATGAAGACCTGTTCGTCTGTGGAGACGATAGCAGATGCCGGTTGTATGCCTGGTTGAGCTTGTCTTCCAAGAACTGGTCATAAAGGCGTGTAATGCTGTTGATCTTATTATTCATTTCCAAGAAGGCGTCGTATCTCTCAATGGCATTTCTCAAGGTTCGGTTCAATTTTGGTCTCAACAGCACAATTTGTGCGTTGAGTTGTGATAACTCCTGATCCTGCAAAACATTGAGTTGCTTTGAGCGGTCGTTCTTCAAGCTGTTAACCAATTCAATGTACTGCGAGATCTTGTCCTCTTCTTCGTCGTTCAACTCCTGTTGCAAAGTCTTTTGAACTTCGACCTTCGAAGGCTCTTGTGACTGCAACAGCTGCTTTGAAGAATGACGGCCTGCGAACGAAGGCTGGGCTGAAAATGCACTTTCCTGTCTCTGCACCTGCGGAGCTTGCGGTCTAGAGTACTTGCTGCTGTCAAAGTTCATGATGTTCAGGTAAAGATCCAGGGCAGGCTCAGGTTCGTCGGCTGGCTGCGAAGGAACTTGCTGTTCTTGCTGTGGTGGTGGAAAGTTGGACTCCTTCAAAGATGCCTCTATCGCAGCCTTAAGATCTGGGTCCATTTCTTCCTCATCCTGCGGAGGTGGTCCACTTGGCGGAGCAGGCTCTTGCGGCTGTGCAGCCGGTAGAGAGGGAGGTGCCCCAGAGGCCTGAGATTCTTGCAAACTAAGCTCAATTGCTTTTCTGATCTGCTCTTCTTCGTCGTCTGGTGCTGCGTCTCTTCTTCTGTTTCTCCGTTCCCTATGCGACTCCTGGCGTGAAGCAGAGGAAGGCTCAGCATCTGGACCATCCTTGCCCTTGTGGATCTGGTAGCAGTCGTCACAAACTCTAACGGGTGACAAAATTCCCAATGCCGGCAAGGGAATTGACTTCAGGGAGTGAGCTTGGCAGAACACACCACCGCAAGCTCGGCAATGATGCTTTCTGTTCATGACACTGAATGGGTTGTAGCAAATCATACACTCTTTGCCGTCTATCCAATCAGGAGGCACTCTTGAATCGACAAAGTTGGAGGCAAACTGCTGGATGGAGGCATCTATTTCTGGAAATTCGTATCCTTGCTTCATCAAGCCATCGTAAACCCTGTCGATGTAGTTGGCTTGCGAGAAGTTCTTGAGGCACAAGCTCCATTCCTTTACGTTCTTCAAGATGGCATTGCCGATTGCGAGTTTGGAGCTGGAAGAGTAGATTTGATACTTTTTGACGTCGTAATGTACCTTGAAAATGTACTCCACCAAGTAGTCCACAAACTCTTTTGAATTGATCTCAGCCAAAAAGTGGTTGCCACCGTTCTTAACACACAAATCGGTGAGTTTCAAAGTCAGCATGAGCAAGTTTGGATTAGCGTAAACTTTTGTGAGTCTCTTTTTAAGGCATCTCATGGCAGCCTTGGGAAGAACCCTTTTGCTTCGGATTATATCGGTTATCTCGAGCCCCACGGCAATGTCCATTTCCCCATTGGGGATAGACTCCGAGGTTGCTTCTTCGATTTTAGCATCTAGCTCTGCAACCGGGTCTGGGCCACTGAACCACGACATTATAGACGGAATGCGGTTTGCTGTGGATATATGATGCTAAATGTGTGGCAAATGGGCCTTTTTATTTCTAAGTATGTCTGAGATAAGCTCATATATGCAGTGTGGCAAAGCTATTCTTGGATGCTTGTGTGCAGTATGCCGTGATCCAGGGCCTACTTTTCATACAATCAAAAGCGTACAATTTGTTCAGATGAAGGTGATCGATATATAATATACAAAATGTGAAATGACAAAATTTTCTTCTGTGAGTCCAAAAGACTTTTAACGAAGTAACAAGGCAGCAGAGCCCACGCCGAGTGCTCCGACGCACACCCACCAGAACTTATCAAAAGCTGGCGTCGAGAATTCTCTGACAGCATTAGTTCTGTACTGATTCTCTAATGATCTCTTAACTCTTCTGCGCACACTTGTTTCGGACGCCTTGTTGGTAGGGTTCAAGGCGTAGGTTGGCAACATCTGAGGTGGTTTGTAAGCCAAGTACAAGGGTTGCATCTTGGAGCCATCAAACTGGTAAATTTGCAACATGTATCTGCCGTGGTACGATGAAATGGAAACCTGGTATTTCTGGAAGATGGTTGGCTGCTCGTATCTCACGTACTGAGCTTCGTCCTCCTTGTAGCCACATGGGTCTGACAATAGTTGTCTGCCGTCAACAGCAATAGGTTCCAACAAAACAGAACCATTACTGAGGATCTTGTAGGAGCCGTGTTGAAATGTGAGAGAAGCAATAGGACAAGAGTGGTTTCTTGGGTTGGATGTTATTCTGTATAAGGCCTCTTCGTAGTGGCCGTCTGCTGTGAAGGAGTATGAGATTCCGGGCAAAGCTGGCTCGATTAAAAGCTCGTCAGCTGGATCATAGAAGCCAGGACCGGTGAAGACGGCATTAGATTTGGAGACCCATGTACCCTCCAACTCCTTCATGTTTGGTTCTGCCACCACATGGTTTAGCAAGGCAAGGCCTGCCGCTAATAAGGAAAAGCCCCACATGATATGAAAAGAATGATGATAAGAATGTTTGAAACCTTTGAGGTGTGACTAGATCAAAGTGACAACAAACGAAAGAAATGCTTGAGCCGCGTCTCAGTAAGGGTGTACAGTACGGAAAAAATTAGTGACCAAAGCAACGAAATGGAAGAGTCCGTAGAAGTCAGCTTTGTAGCTTGAATAAAATCAAATGACCTTGTAGAGATCAAAGGCTTGCAAACGAAGGGAATCAAAGCCAAAAACTAGTTGTGAGCAACTGGGACTAAGAAAAAAGGGAAGGGAAATTTGGTTGGCCCACGAAAGCAGGCTGTGTTACAGTCGCGAGATGAAACTGAGAAGGGCCAAGATCGCACACACACACTCACACACATACACACAAAAAAAAATAAACCAGAAAAAAAAAATTATAAAAATAAAAAGAGTAAATAGAAGAAAAGAAGCAAGGCAGGGAAGGCAGAGTAAAATTAAGTTTAGCACCTGCTACTAAACCTATCAAGATAGCTGACTGAGGCGGCAGGGTACGTGTCTAATTGTTGGCAAGATGTTTGTTAAACTTCTGCTGCATAGCATGTTCTTTGTGAAAACAGAAGGTGTGTCGCGAGCTTTTATTAGAAACAGGGATAGGTCCAAGATCAAGTGCGCATGCTAAGAAAAGGCACGCGATGCACTTTTGAGAAAAACATTTGTGGACCGCGATTATGTAATCACGTTGTAAAAGCGGCAGAGCTGAGGAGACAAAATAGACAGAAGGGTGGATGAAGCCCAAAATTCATCAGCTCCGTTCAAGAAAAGAACGATAGGAGCTCCTGAGTTGCCAGGTCGGCGCCATGGATGAAAAAGTTTTGGTTAAAAGAATCAGAGAAAGGTCTCCCCGGAAGTGCGGGAACTGACAGGAGAAGAGTATGTTGATGTCCGGAAATTACACCATTAGTCCCGGTATTACCGTAGAAGAACGAAATTGGCAGCTTTAACAGCTCTGATGACAGGTCTGTTTTGTGACAGGTCTGCATGGCCGCGACCGGTACCTGTTTCGTCCAGGACTTTACCCCTGTCAGTGTGCACCCAAGAAAATGCGTAGATCTACGGTACCTGCTTGAGGACCGGTTAAAATAGCTGAACCCTATGAACACGGGTGAAGTTTGTTTCAAATGTTTACAGTAGTTAAATATAGGGCTTTGTTTGTGTGCCTTCTGTTATTGCAGGGGTAAACAGACATTGAGACCTCTTGCACTACTGTTTTGCTGGGGACAAAAGCAGTTTCATTGTTAGCTTCAAGTAGCTTATTTTCAGCTGTCAAGATACCACGTGCTTGACTCCGCCTTTGGACCGCTTCAAAAGTAGGCGATGCTCTTGTTGTCAAAAGCTAAACCTAAACCTTATATGTTCCGCTTCTCTGTCACTTGCAATTCATAAAACCAGCAGCACATCGATACAATGACCGGACCGGTAAAATATATGCGTCTCTACTTATCCTACGATGCCAGCTACTGCTCCCTGACAATATGACACGCAGATGTTTGAACGAATAGCAGCTGTTTTGCGTTGACGCAAGAACTGAAGGAAGCTAGGCGCCAAATTTTGCGTAATCTTTGACGATCTTATTGTAGATTCAAATAAGCCGATGGGCGGCAGGGTTATCACTGGAAAAACGGAGTAGCTTCGCCTAGGTTGAAAAGAGATTTACCGTCAAATGTTTGTCAATCTCATGCGATAAAAAAAGGCTATGAAAGCCAGTAAACGGTTTTCCAAGCGAGCACGTTAGGGGTCGTAAGGCCAACCTGTTCTGGAGACCTCTCGTGATTTTTCGGGGCTGTAGGCTGTCATCGTATGGGCGTAGGTTGCAGAGCATAAATTATCGGCACGAATTGAACTTACAAAACCCGTTCTGTCGGAGAGGTGGCTTATGCCCATGTTGCATCCATAGTGCGAGCCAGTCAGACCAGTGCCCTACAGAATTAAGCCCGCTTAATGTTTTTGACGCACTAATGTATGCGCATCAACTGCAAATGTGCGTGAGGCTTGTGAAATTATTTGCTCACTCCCCGTGCTCGCCGATAAATCTGAGATGCAAAGCAGGTCCTCGCTGCGCGGGGTGCTATGAGGTGAAAATTTTATTTATTTTCTTTGCCCGCTATGCATGTTTACTCGCAATTGGATAAAATATTTTCACGAACGGCCCGTTTTCAGTTATCTTCTATCTGTTTGTGATCAGATACATGGTTCAAAAATGATTCAGTAGAAATCAGCTTGCAGTAAGAAAATTTTCAAGACGAAATTCTTGGTTGATCTTCTTTGTTGTGTGACCTACAATGGTTTTAATGAAAGTGTCTATTAATGCAGAACTGTTATTGAAAAGACCAACCTTGCAAGAATTGAAAGTATAAATCAGCATAAAGAGTGAAAGGATGGATCATATTAGATTAATTATTCCATCGCCTGTTGGATATTTTAACGAGTGTAAGAGGTGGTGCTTCCTGGAGCCCACTCATAGATTTGCCAAATTCAGAATATTTTTTTCTTCAGCCTGCACTTGTCGTCGTCGATGCTCATTGGTGTAGCGAGGCAATTTTTTGCCGAGTCATGATAAAGATCTAACCTACTTGAGCCATTCGAGCCGACACTCCCCAGACTGTTGTTGGAGCGCATGTAGAAGTTTTTGCATGGCGGCTGATGCAGTGAAAGGGTATGTGCAGATGGGTAATGATGGCTTCCAGTCATCATAACAGACTCCCGCACGGGGGTACGCAACTGGTCTTGTAGACCTGAACTGTGGAAGCTGGTTGGCGCAGTGAACTTCTCCGGTGGGGCATATGTGTAGCTATTAGGTGCCGGCAATGATGGAGAAGCGCTGTACGAAAGTGGAAACCTCGACTGTGAAGGGGTTTGAAGCAGTGCTGCTGCCTGCTGATTTGTTTGAATCGGCTGTGAAAGTGGCTGCGAACTCCCGACATCGAGACCACCAAGGGAGAAAGTAGCGCCTGCAGTGTGTGCACGGAAAATGCGCGTTACTTGAGCGTAAACAAAACGAGGACCTGGACTATCAAAGCAGCGTAACAAATATGCGGGCGCGTTGACAATGGCACGCACCAAGTGGCGGCGTATTTCCCTGGCGTTGCGGAAGTCAATGTTTACCGAAGAGTCGTCCACCAAATCTTGATTAATGGTGACAAAGGACACATCGCCACAGTCAAGTTGGAACACGTCATTAATTAAGTTCACGCACATCTGCGCCAATTCCAAAGGCGAGTATTTTACCAATTCGAACAGGTAACATGCAGCATAAGCGAGAAACTCTTTGACTTTTGGCACGTCATTAAATTCAGCACCCAAGTCATGGCCATCAATGGGTGAACATAAAGAGTCTCCTCCGTTTGTTGATTTGCAGAAACTGGACTCCGAACCACCGTCAGAGGATGCAGAAGATGTAGAGGATGTTGTCCTCGTGCGTGAAATGGTACTGCCTATGACATTGTCATTAACAATGGGCGTAGGAAAAAGACTCAAATCCTCCGAAGACACCAAAAAGTCATCAATCGACGTGTCGTTAAGCTTCCAGTCTAATGTTTGCATGATGTGAATTTCCATTTGTTTGAACATGCCTTCGTCGTAGTTGCATCTGGTTCCACAGAGCTTGACGAGCTCAATGACCTTTGGCAATCTGTACCGCTCTGTGGGTCCAAGGAAACGAGCGCCTGCGCCGTAACCCAAATTCAGAATGGTCTTCACAGCTGCCGCCTTGGGCGTTGAGAGGTTTGCGAAGTGGTTGTTGCCTCCGTGGATCTTGGCTGCAATCCATAAGCATGTGGTCATGACGAGTTGTGCTTGGTCCAACAAAACAATTCTCTTTGCACAGTAGCGATCAAAGAGTCTAACTGCTCTGCAAAACACGTAGGGAACAATCTTAAGACGAATAGCCATGCGAAGTAAAAAGTCAATGAGCTTGTGTCTGACAACACTTGTGATGTAAGGTTGGTTCTCGTAAAGCTTGACATTAGGTCTGGCTTCATTCATGGTTTCGAGAATTGTGTCAAGAATCTCATCCTTGTACTCCTGTAAGGATTCATGATGCACCAGAACCTCTTTCTGATAGAGGTCTTGAGAATACTTGTATTGGTTGATGACTGTTTTGTCATTGACAAATGTACCAACGACTTCAGTAGGCATCTTGTTCTGAATTCAAAGAAGAGGTGTAGGAAGAATATAAAATCGGAAGTTATGGCACTTATCAAAGTGTGTTTTGAATGTTTACAGCGCTGTTAGATTGCAGAATGAGCTGGTATGAAGGGACCGTAAATTATAGACAAGTTAAATAATAAATTCAGTCAGGTTATAAACAGGAATTGGAGGGTAATTATTATTCGAGGCCAAGGAATGATGAAGAACTAAAGCGACTTTCCAAAAAATAGGATAGAGGAAATAAGGATGCAATTGGAGATAATTTATAATATGTCGACTATTAGATTAAGCAGTCTTGTACGGAGACGAACATAAACAAGAATGTAAATGTACAGCCTCGAGTCTGTGGAACAATATAAAAAATAGTTTAAAAATCGAACCATAGATGATTTTTCTGCACCGTTTATCGTTAAGCTCGTGCAGAGTGCAGATGTTTGGGCCTGTATGCAATGTGCACGCATTCTGCACGCTATATGCAACATGTAAGCTCGACGAAAAAAAAGGGGAATTTCCGCTGTACGTTAATCAAGGCAACTAGGCATGTCATTGGTAGTTGAGTGTACATGCCGTCTACGGTTTAGACGACGAAACCTGCCTTTTTTGACCAGAGAAAGTGGGAATAACGAAATTTTGAGGAGAATTAAAAACATTTGAGGCCAGAATTCTACTAAAAAAGGTGGGGTCAAGCAGGAACGATCTCCCCTGATTGGCGGCAGTGATCTACAGGTCGAATATTAGACCTGGCGGAAGTGCGCCCACATTGTTTGTAATAAGAGAAAATCATTGGACCCTGAGACATCGAGGCAGAGGAAAATATGAGCTGGATGAAAAAAAAAAAAAAAAAAAAAAAAAAAAAAAAAAAAAAAAAAAAAAAAAAAAAGGCCGTATTGAAACAAGGCGCACCGTCTAAACAGTTGGGGACCCCAGCGCGTTTTTGTAAAGTGGCTTGTGTTTACTCCAACCCAAGCAGGACAGTGACAAGCGATTTGCAACATGATGGCGGTTAGACACCCATTATGTGGCTCTCGAATGAATGGCTTGAAAGCCACAAGCGTTTCCGCGAGCGGAATTGGCTGCCAAAATTCTCTTCATGACGTCGTCTGTTCTCCGCGGTAGTTATGCAAATCTTCATTCTACTCCGGTGACGCATTCAGGTCTAAAATTTGGATCGACCGTACCCCTGGGCTATGATCGAATTCTATTTGTTTTCAATTTTAGCTATAAGCTCTGTATTGTCTATACTGTCTACTTTTGTTTTTGATCGTTTTTTTAGGAAATTCAGCATGGATATCGTCAAGATGCTCCTACTCGGAAAGATCTCGAGGAACAATGAGAAATGCTGCGGCTGCGGAACCGGCGTTAGTAGAGCGGCAAGACTTTCATGAATGAGACGATAATGAATAAAGTGACCAAACCAAACCAATTCCGGTTAGAGCGTATTTCCGTCAACAAACAACCTTAAATGAATACAACGAATGACACTATTGTGAATCCTGTGAGTGTTGGAAAAGGGAAGTTTGGCAAGAACAGTAATAAATAAACCCAAAGATGTGCTCTGAGGATGTAAATCTTGTCCAAGAGAGGTAAAAGCGAATTAGTAAGAGGATCTTTTGGTAAGTTGTAGCTGCAATCTCACTCGGGCATCTTCTTTCTGGTCAGGCCAGAAAGAACGATCGTCTACATTCGCTTGACGTATGCTGTAAATTTTTCAAGTACTCCATAACGGCAAGAATTCAAGAGTGCGACAGGACAGTCGGATAAGTTAATGTCTACTGTTTTTTGAATTATTCGCCTTTTGATCTGGCGGACTCCTGCGATTTCGTTTCCCCACTTTTTTAAAAATATTAACAATAATATCATCAATAATAAGCAAATTACTAAAAGCACCCTTTTAGTCAAAAGATCTTCATCTTTGAACAATCACATAGGGTGTTCTCGGCCCTCGTTTAAGACGAGGATTTTTTACTCGGCAATGTAGTCACGTGCTCAGAACTGTAAACAACGCTCTTTAGACTTTTAGACGAAGATTGTCGCAGGATGCTGCTTTATTTTTATGCACAGTGATTTTATTTTCTTCAAAGCCGTGGTGCGGATGAATTTTATTCTGTAACCGAATGTACTCTCATTCGTAAGTAAATTTGAAACAGCGAGAATAAAAAATATTATTTATTTCATGCTATGAAGGATCTTGTAGAGCTCTGGCTCCAATAAATCGTACGATTTTTAAAAGATCTTCCACGTAGACTTCCTCTTTTCTGGACCCAATAGGCTAGGTCAACTCGGCTTTGAGGGCTCGGATAAAACGGGCTTCCGTCGTTTCACGTCTTCGAAAAGTTTTCCATCGGCCAAAAAGTTTAATTGGCCTAACCTTATTTTCTGCTATTTCTTATTTTACTCTTTTTACTTTTTAGTGTTTTGAAATCTCTTGTCGGCTCTTTTTTTTTTTTTCGTTTTGTTTTTATTTTTAATATTATTATTCCTTATTTTCTTAACTATTTTTCAAATATCTGCGCTTCAATATCTTACCCGTGCTGCATCCAGGCTCGAAGAGTTTACGTACACTACCTTCCTGCTATCTAGTCTTCTCCATCTTTCCCTACACCCCGCATAGCATGCTCCGACGTATACAGAGACACCTCGGATTCGATGATGATATCACCAATGAACAGACAGTACACCATGATCGCTCACTATACGATGATGATTACTGGAGCGACCGATCAAGAGCCTTCCGCTCCGATCTCCGTACACAACCAAATATGACCAAGCCAAGCGATCCCGAGAGAACTCCTCCATATTCAAGCTATCTTGAGAAGCCGCATATGTCTGTCCCAGGGAGATACATGACTTCCCAGCGCGTTACTTCTGCAGATTCCGCGATAGCTGCCTTGGATAATGAAATCGAAAACGAACATCGTCTACAGAAATGCCTACGTCGCGTCAATGAGTCCAATGCCTTCTTGTTTTCACTCGAAGATGCTGTAGATCGGCAATCAAAGTCCGAAGAGAAAGAGGCAGAGTCAATTCCAAAAAAGTACGAAGATTCAAACCCTAACCCAAAGACGAATGAGGATTACGACGCTCTACGCCAGGAGTACATAAATGAGCTTCAACAATATCAAAAGTTCTACAAATCTTACCAGTCTCTCTTGGTTAAGTATCAGCAACTCAAATCAAATGGCGTGCCGCTGAATACTGCCTACAACTCTGCAAAATCGAAGCTCCATCAGTTAGAATCTTTGTCTACAACACCGACAATGAAAGATTTGTGTCAGCAAGCAATTCAAGATATTGAATCCATTAACGCGTCTGCAAATTCATACAAACAAGAACTAGCTGACGTACATGCACGCATACGACAGTTGGAGAACAGGTGATTGAAGTTGAGAAACTAAGATACAATGTTCCTAGTCGTACAGGTGCTACTTCTGATCATTGTTTTATCTATTACAGAATCATAATAAAAGCATTGCGTTGCATTTGGGTGTTTGTTGTTTTCGTAAGTCTCATGCCAAGTGATTCGATCTGTTGGCTGGGATCAGGGTGGTTGGCTCTATGTCTAATACGATGTGGCCTGGGTCTGCATCTTCCAGAGCTTCGTCCATGATTTTCTTCCAATCACTCGTGAAGATGAAATACGACTGAGCTCCAGATACGAAGACAAGCGCTATTATCATGCCGAGCCATAAGCCTAGCAACTTCAAGTTAAAAGCAAATGCAAAGAATAACCCACAAGGCAAAGCAATAATGTAATAGGACACAAGGTTCAAGTAGCCACCGATCTTTTGTCTTCCTTGTCCTCTCAACAACCCACCAGAAGTACACGAAATGAAGTCATTGACTTGGTAAATCGATGCAGCTATCAAAACTTTCGATGCAACCTTCAACACTTTCTTCTCGCTAGTGAAAAGTGATGCAAATGTGTCTCTGAGAGAGAAAAGAAACAAGGAATTGAAAACACCAAGAACAACAGCGGTGTACATCGATGCTCTGACACAGAGAAGGCAAGCTCTCTTTGATGCAGCACCGACAAACCATGCAAGTCTTGTTGATGCAGCGATAGAGAAAGCAAACGGGATCTGATAGAACAAAGCAGTGGTGGTTGTGACGATAGATTGAGCTGCAAGAGCCTCAGTTCCAAATCTGGCAGCGGTGAAAGTGATAACTTCAAAGGCCAACCACTCGGCCTCCACCATCAAGACACCTGGAACGGAAAGATCCATCATCTTGCGCCAATTGGTGAAGAAGATACTATCGGTAAACTTAGTGTCTGGTAAGCACTGGTAGCCATCCACACGCAAGGTGTAGTACAGAAGTGCAAGAAACATAGTCCAGTCAGTGATGACAACAGCCACTGGGGCTCCCAAGAAACCAAGACCAATTGTCTTGTTCCAAACAAGCACATAGTTAAGAAGAGCGTTCAAAGGTGCACAAACCAATAGAACGTATGTGGATGCATGGAAGATACCCTGGGATTGCAAAAAGTGCTTCAAGTTTTCGAATAAAATGAATCCTGGAATACCCAAAGCGAGGATGCGAAGGTAGTCGCTGGCAAGTTTGACAAGTTCGTACTTGTCCTGACCAACAAGAGCTAAAAGGATGGGTTTCGAAAGAAAGACCCAAGTGATGAAAATGGGAATGAAAATGAGCATCAAGAGGTAGTTGCATCTATAAAAGTGCACACCAACCATCTTGTAGTCCTCTCTTCCGTGGGCCTGGGAGCACAATGTATCTAAGCATGTGGAGACGCCCTGGATTATGGCATATCCAGAGATGTTTGCAGTCATTGAGGAAAGTGACACAGCAGCGAGTTCGGAGGAACCCAAGCGGCCCACGCAAAAGACTGAGGCCACGGTCAAAGAATACTGCAAGAAGAAACCAATGATTAGAGGAACGGAGTACCTCAACAATTCCTTTGTCTCCGACCAGAGGGGGTTTTCTGAGCCCGGCATGATCACCTCGGATTGGTTTCCCAAGAGACCATATGATCCTTTCAGAGATGAGTTAGTGTATGCTGCACGAAGCTCATTTTGGCTAGCGGAAGATTGCTTCCTATTTAATGCACGGTCGGAATGACCTACTAGGTTTGTGTTTTCATTGGGTGGACCCATTTTTGTTGGACGATATGAATAAAAAAGTGGTTAGTTTGGGAATGCGGAAAGTAATACAGCTGAGTGTTACAGGTTATCTATGAAATCGAGCCTTAATTACTAGTGTACGGGCTTGCAAATCAACGCAGCCCCCATTCGCGAAGCCACGTTCTGCTCATGGTCTCGCAGGTTGTAGTGTGAAGTACTTGGCGATAAGAGAGATACATTTGCCAAGATAGGAAAGGCGCTGCAATTCCGTTGAGGGGAATCACGTGATTGGGTGAGAGAACAATGCGACGGAACGGAATATATATAACCTTGATTTCTATAAAATAACGAGGCCTAAAATTTGAGCCTGAGCAAATGCTTAATAAAGTCCTTTGCGGTAAAGTAAACAGTTCTTCCGAAAGTGCCAAAGTCCAATGTTGACGTCATGGTGGAAACAAATCCAAATGGCAACATGGCTGGGATCCAACCCTGGGCAAGCTCAAGTGCATAAGAGCCTCTGGGCATAGCGTACTGCTTGACTTCTCCTCTTCTCAAATGGTGCTGGTCACCTGGCTTGTACACTTCTGGTACGGTTGCATTGTCCTTGCCGGCAACTTGTTCACCGTAGATGATGGTGAAGTAATCGTCTGCGAAGTGAACGCCAGTGTGGCCCTCGGTGCCAACTGGACTGCCAAAGAAAATCAAGTATTCGGAAAACGATGCGTGCAAGATGAACATGTTACCCATGGCGCCACCAGCATTGTTGAAGACCCAGTCGTCATAGTTGAGGTCGTTGATGAGACCAGGGTACTCCCTCTGTAGTTTAGGCGTGATGGAGGCCAAGAGAGTAGTAACATTCGCGCCGGGGTTCTCATTGAGAGACTCTTGCACAACCTGTTGCATGACAACCTTGTCAAACACATAGTGGTTAGGAAGCCAAGTTCTGAAACTTGCCTCCAATATGGCCCAGAAGGCCACGCAGATTGCAATTACCTTGTACCACATTGTTTGGTTCGTATGAGTGTCTTGTTTAACTTGGAACGCGCGAGTATTTATCCGTATGGAGGTGAAAAAAAAAAATACGACCTATACGAGTGGATTCGCTGCGCTCATGGAATTGATGTCAACGGCGTCATGCAAGTCCTTCGGTAATTATGTTGACAGTCAAAGGAAATTGCTATTTTTAAAAGACGTTAATTAAATGCTCGTATTCGAATTGACTACACAGCCTCCTTTGTCAAAATCAAAAATTAGTTGCATGTAGATTTGTAATTTGTTCGAAAGTCATTGGAGAGTTTGCAAAAATACTGTACGTAAGCCAAAACTTTTGCAGACGTGTAAATGTTTTTTGGTATCAAAATTCAAGAAACTGCAGCAGGGACAATCAAACTCTGCTAGTTACAAGAATTATACGAAGCTCCTTAATGGACGGTTTTTTTCTTCAAATTTTTACAGTTGAACATACATTGATGGCATTTGAGTTGAACCGGACTTTTGCATCATTTGGATCAAGCACCGGCTGCGCAATTCGATGAAAACAAAACAAGAAAACAAAAAAAAAAAAAAAAAAAAAAAAAAAAAAAAAAAAAAAAAAAAAAAAAAAAAAAAAAAAAAAGACCGGAAAAAAAAAGAGAAAGCCCTAGGTAAGGATACAGACAAAACATGCTGATAAAAAGTAGATTTTTCAATAATTTTATGGTAACCTATAGTCGGTATGTTACCTTTTTAGGGCCGAACGATTTGCGATACACAAAGGATCGTCACCGCCTCAATAAGTATGATGTAGCTCTTTGGCTTTTAGCAGAAGACCAGAAAAGGCCCACAGAGAACATTACGGTCTCATAATATGTACTACCATATTTGCACCTAATCAGAGGCAGAGCTAATGGTGGGTCTGGTGTGTAACACGATTGCGAAAAGACTGCCATACTTATCGGCATATCTTATACAGGATTTGAACTGAACTACCAGATATGGACCAGCTAGATTCAGAATTGGAGACCCAAATACAAGACAATGATATCGAAGCAGTCTTCATAAGTCTAACGAAGCTAAGAAAGGAAGTTCCTTTTCCCTGTGATGATGTCACTCCTTACACACAGCTAATGCAGCCGAAACCTGGAGTTTCCAATGAGATCACATCCCTTCTAACATTGTTCGAGCTTGAACTTTGGCTTTTCTACAGCAAGAAGCAGCCAGAGAGAAGTTTTGTGGACAAGAAAATAAAGTCAGTATCTCCACTATCCTATTCCTCGATTCAAGCCAACTCTGGTAGTGGCTCTCTTTCCAAATACAAGTATAATGACTTGATAACGGACTATCAGCACTTATACTGTGGCCTGCCTGCTCAGCTCAATTTGATGGAACTAGTCAATAAGAAACTTAATTTCATTTCATCCGTGCCAAGCCAGCAAATCCCAACTCTTATTCTCGAGGAATTGAGACTAAAGATCCTTCTCCTATGTCTTCTCAGTGGCTCCGATTTCCGCAAAGAAAACGTTTACAAATATTTGGATAGTGAAGCTGAAATGAAAGACACTGAATCTAGTGATATCCTTTCGACCTACAAAGAATCCCAGTTTGCAAATAAATTGACCCCAGGGATCCAACACAAGGCCTTTATTGAATTCGTGCAAACTGTTCCTGGCATATTCCCCTATCTTGTGTTCCACTACCACAAACAGCTATTTAAAAACTTCCTTGAAAGCAATATCTGCAAGCTCCCGAGGTACTACCAGTCTATTCATTTGGGCAGGATCAATTCTCTAATCGAAGGCGATGATGCCGAGGTTTGCATCGAGGATCTTCTATTCCAAATAATAGCCGATGGTAAACTACCGAAAGGAAGCTCCATTGACCAGGTAGCTCAACTAGTCAGGTTTGGTACCAAGTCTACAGGATACGATAGTCTAAATGGGCATATATTGTCAGTGTGCAAAATCATCGATTCGATTTGTCCGCAGGACCACAATTAATTTAAATAATATCCAGTCAATTTAATTTTCATCTAATCGTACTTGGAGTATTCTGGGGTCCAGTATTGTCTCAAAGTCTTGTGCTTGAGACCTGCCTCGGTAATCTTCTTCACTTCTTCTTCGGTCAACTCGAAGTTAAAGACGTCCAAGAATTGCACCAATCTCTCTTCCTTACCAGAAGTGGTGACAGGCAAAATGTTTCTTTGAAGAACCCATCTAAGCAAAACCTGGGTACCGTTCTTGTTGTATTGGGCACCAATCTTGTCCAACAAGTCGGTGAACTCACCCTTTTCACCCTTGACGATTGGACCCAAAGGACTGTAAGCCTCAACCAAGATACCGTGCTTCTGAGAGAACTCGACAATACCTGGAGTTTGATTTTGCAAGTAGGCGTTGAACTCAATTTGGTTCACAGCAGGCTTGATCTTAGCAACCTTCAAGATTTCTTCCAAGTCCTCAACAGCAAAGTTGGAGACACCAATGGACTTGGTCAAGCCGTCTTCCACAAGCTTCTCCAAAGATTGCCATGCCTCGGCCAAGGTGAAGCCGTGGACTTCCTTCTTGACGAATGGAGCGTGGAGCAAGTACAAGTCAACGTGGTCAGTCTTCAACTGGTTGTCCAAGTGCCACTTCAAAGAGTCGTAAGGCAAACCGTGTTGGGACTTGGCCTTTCCAGAGCTGTCACCAACGAAGAACTTCTCAGTGATGTAGAGAGACTTTCTGTCAGAGGCAGAAATAGCCTCACCGATTTCCAAGCTGGTGTTGTAGACTTCGGCACCGTCGATGTGGGTGAAGCCGGTCTTGATAGCAAGCTTCAAAGCAGAAACCAAGTTCTGGTCAACCTCATTATTTCCAAACTTGAACCATTTGGTACCAGTACCGTAGGCAATTGCTGGGATGGTGTTCCCGTCGTTTAATTTGAATTCTTTACCAGAAAGAGACATTGTGATGAAGATTTTCCAGAGTAAGGGTTCTTTTGATATTAATAATGTGATCAGTTGTGGCAACTCAATTATACAGGATTGGAAAGTAGTTAGTGTGGTGGCGCCAACAGCAAAGAAGTTACGTCGGCTCGCAGCCGGCCCGAGAAAAGTGCGGAAAACTGAAGAGAATTCCGTCGCCTGTCAAGAGATTTTCCGAACCCCACTTGTGTGTAAAACGGTTGAACACTAGAAATAAAATCAAAAGGAAGACCCTAGGGGGTTCCTAAAACAAGATAACGTAAATCTAAACTTAGGAAATCTTACATGTAGAGGATTGGCGTGCCCGATCAGCATAAAAGCCTCAGACAACCCCTGCAAGGGATGGTTTCAGGGTAGTTATTGCGGTTAATGCCCCAGCAACACGACAAACTCTAAATTCACCGGTCTGCTTTCTGTGGCCTAAAGCTTGTTTTGGTGAAGAGGTTCATTTTCCCCTGAACGAACTTTTCGATTTCTGCACCCTCTTAACCAAGTCTGAGGTCGTGGTCTGTTGGTGACCAATTGGGTAACCCAATTACGAGCTGTACAGATGCATCACTTTTAAATTTACTGCTTAAACGTGTTTTCATCTTTCAGAGAAGAAAGTAATGGTTCTTTAATGAACAGCGTCTATTTCCTCATATTTCCGCAGGAGGTTTTTTACTGGCCGTAACAATCGGATTTACTAGAGCCAACACGCAATTCATGGGTCACAGCGGGTCGCAACACCACAGTAGCTCGGGTACATTACTATTCTCGTATCTACCAAGCCATATACTGAGCAGAAACACGCTGAGTTTGGTGCTAAGGGTCATCGTGAAACTCTCAAGACCTAAGCTCAAGCAGAGCGTGCAGGTGGATTTTTGTCAGTGAGGGGAGATCAATGGTAGAGTAGTAGGGAGGTTGATCACACTGAGTAAACCAAAACCACCAGGACATTGTCTAACCCAAGATACAAAAAAACCGGACCAATTCAAGCTGTCTTAGCTTGGCAGATGCGTGGGTTAAGACATATCATCTTGCACGAAAACCATTGGTGAGAAAAGACGCGCTGCGCATTGGTCCTGGAACGTTGTACCATTTCGAGGTCGGACTTGAAAGAACCCCATAGAAAACACGAAACAAAAGTTGGAATTTCGTGTTTTTCAACAAACTACAAGCGCAATTTCATCGAGTTGACGAGTAGGATTAGATTAGTAGCCCCAGACAAGAAAATACACGAAATAGGGCATGAACGGAGACACGGCTGGCCCATTTAGAGTGACAACTAGCAAAAAGACAAACGAAAGGACGACACAAACACGAGTCGAGTGTTGTTGATATCTGCTCCCGCACGTCAGGCTGCACGAACTTGCGTTCGATTAAAAATGTTTACCTCGGGGCCGTACAAAAAGTTGGCTTATTTGTTTTTCGCTTATTTGTGTTTTACTTTTTCGACCAACCTCCCTCGCTTACTTAAAATAGGCATGCATAACAATCGCGCTACCAAAAAAAACCCAAGCGTTTCTTCTCGAGAAGAGAATACGCATTCCTCATTATTTATCAATTGCTACTCTTGACGAGTGTTGGTCCGTTGCCCTCGAGGCTTTCCGGGGCAGTTTCCTTTTCAGTATGTTCCCACTAACACGCGTGTGTTTTTTTATTTACCACGCTTTCCAATTTCAGCCCGAGCATCTATTCCCCACAAAAAAAGTTAAGTAAGGTTGCCTACATCTCGCGCCTATTTGTACCTGGGTAGTGCGCCTGCGCCCTTTGAGCAGATCTGCTTGGGGCGATCTTCACACAAGATTAGGAATCGCCTAGCCAAGTTAGTAAAGTATTTTTTTTCTCTCGACCGTGCCGTGCCTTGATCTTTAGGCGCTGCGCTACCCAGGTTCATAAGATCTCTACAGGCACAACTCTAAAGGACCCCCCACGCCCGCACAATGGGAGATCAACAATAGTTCCTTAAAACCCATCAATGGCAACAAGCTACCACACGTAGCCATCTCATGAGCACTTCGCGTCTTATCAAAAAATATTTTTACAGTTTCACAGACGCCGAACCATTCTCGCAAGGCAACCTCTTCGCACAGACCCACTTCCTATACAAGAAGGTAAACAATGTGCATTGTACAGGCATAAACAAACAGACACGCTGCTCACCAGGCTATTGACCCAAAAACCCGCCGCAGCACTCGCTCCAAGGCCCATTAGTGCACATAAGACCCCCAGTCTCACAGATCCAACGTCACGTCTTGTTTTGTTTTTAGATTCTTTCAGTCTGTTTACCTTCGTTCCACACGCGATCACTTTTCTCATTTCATGTATCTTTTTTGCCGTCCGTTTTCTTGTCGTAAACCAACACGCTCTACCCTATAAACCTCACACCTTGTCCGCGTCTGCCGCCTTTTCTTACTTTTGTGCTCCAACTCAAAATAATTCTTCCCCCTGGGCAGTCAATCCTCCATCTCTGTGCTCACATCCCCTTCCCCCTTCACTAAGCGCCCTCTTAGACTCCACTTGAAACACGCTTCCCGCCTTTTCACGAGCACAATAATTTATCAAATGCCTTCAGTATCAACACCAACAAGAAGACCCTTGGCTGCTCTTGATACCAACGTTAACTCCCCGCTTCACAGACAAACGAAAAACAGCCCCCATGTCAGATCTAAGCTTGCAAACAGCCCCAGAGGGAACGAGTCCTTACCTTTGACACCCTCCTCCACGCCAAAGTTCCCCTTGCCTAGATCAACCTCCGTTTTGGCCCCTTCAAACCCCAAAACAACCGGTCTGGCAAGAAAGTTCGACTCTTTCTCCGACTACACAATGTCTCGTGGGAGAAACGTCAAGGCGGACTTGGCCGCCACAAAATTGAAGCTCAGATTACAGCTTGCATTCTACAAACTCAAATCACAAAAAGACGCTAACGAGATGAAAGCATCTCCAGAAATCACCGTGTCCCCAACTTGCATAAAGGACTCTAATCAACAGACATTCAGGTCTTCTGCTAACGTGAACTTGAGGAAACCACGCGTCTCCTCCGGTCCTCTGTTGACTACCGTGGCCTCCCGCAAGGCAAACAACAAAAACGCGGCTAACGTGGAAACGCAGGCCGCTTCCGATAATGTTGGTGACAAAGCAAACCCTGAGAAAAACAACTCTTCAATGCGTCTTTACCACATAAAGCCTCTGTCTGCATATCACAACCTGTTTCCTCAGAAACTCCCTCTCAACACAAACTCATCCCAGAGGCTTCCACCTGTGCATAAAATCTTGAAGACTCCAATCAAATCGACCACGAGAAACATGATCAATCAATATCTCTCTTCGAAGAATGAGCGGTATGGTACTTCTAACCCTACAGCTCACACTAGCTCCGGGAACCATTTGGCTCTTCCAAACATTGCCGCTAACAATGGGGATGAAACGATAGACGAGACCAACGACGAAACGACCGTGGACTACCACAGGTCAAACAACGGAGACATGCTTGGCTCCAGCCCACTGCGGAGTGACACCTTTAGCACACCAAACAGTTTCTCTGTGGCAAAGTCCCTCCTCCAGCTTGGATCGGGATTTTACTGATGAAGCAAAACGGCCAAAACGAAAAGAAAACAACAAAAAAAAAGTTCTTAATCATTTGGCAAAGGTGTCCGTGTCTTCAACTCACTAATTAACCGTCACTTCATTTCGTCTTCTGTAATTTATCTCAGTTGGACACCTCATGCCTATGTATAATACTACATAGAAAAATAATAATTTGCATATAACTAGTTCTAGTAGCTGTTCCTAACCATACAATCTGTGACGTGCGTTCCTTGCATATAAACACCCACTCTTATCGCGATCACTGTTACCACAGTCCTTTGCCACAGATTGACCACCATGAGCATTAGAAGCAAACTTTCCTCTCTTAGGGAGTACTTAACTCCCATAAACAACGAATCAAATTTCAAAAAAACAGGAGAAATCTCCCCTGAAGAATTTGTGAAAGCAGGCGATTACCTCGTATCCAAATTTCCCACTTGGAAGTGGGGCACATGTCCCAAGAGTCTCCAGAGGAAATTTCTCCCTGCCAATAAACAATATCTTATCACCAAGCATGTCCCTTCTTATCAAAGAGTTGCCACGTATCTACCGGAACAGCTTCAAGATTCTGAGGAAGAGCATGACTCCGATAGCGAATGGGTTCCACGGATCAACTCCACACCAGTGAATGCCCTTAAGCAACAGCAGCAGCAGCAACAAAACCAAGCAGATTTGGATGAGCTAATCGAAGAAAATGTAGAGGACTCCGTGGCTGACGAAGATGATGAGAACAACGAGGGGTTTACCCAGATTGAATCCAACCAGCTGGGTGTGCGCAAGTATGACCTCTACATATCGTACTCCACCTCGTACAGGGTGCCTAAGATGTACCTTGTTGGATTTAATGCCAACGGCATCCCACTACTTCCAGAGCAGATGTACGAGGACATATCTGGGGACTACAAGGATAAAACAGCAACCATTGAGAGCTTGCCCATGTCGTACAACACAACGTCTGTTTCAATTCACCCTTGCAAGCATTCATCAGTGATGAAGGTGTTTATGAAGCACGCTAAAGCCAAGGCTGATATAGATGCGGCTGAACAACTTGAAAAATTGGACTTGCGGGACAAGGACGACGACGAAGATGGCATCCGTGTGGACCAGTATTTGGTCATCTTCCTCAAGTTCATTGCCAGTGTGACCCCAGGCATAGAGTACGATTTTACAATGGAGGCTCTTTAGTTTCTACTAAGTTAACATTATTGGTCATGGATTGTAGGACGCACTTAATGAGATGAAAACAAAACAAAACAAAACAAAACAAAACAAAACAAAACAAAACAAAACAAAACAAAACAAAACAAAACAAAACAGAACGATAAGAGGGACCACCGAAAAAGGAAAATCAGATCATAACTACCATGTGGTTGGGCTTACTGAGTACATTCCGCTCGTGAGTTCTGCATTTAACCAGGACCGTTGAACTTAAGCGCTGCAGCCTTGAGCCCGAACGCTTTCACCATGTGCAGGACACACAAACACAAATTCCGGAACACTTACCACCAGAAGAGACAAAGAGTAAATATTGATGAATTTAGTCAGTTGACGGATACAGGAACCTTTTCTTTAGAATCTGTCTCAAGTAAAATCTCTATAGCCGTATCTGGTGTCTTAATGTCGGCTCGGCCGGGACGCCTCGAAAGCCGCGAAAACTATTGCTACATGCGTATTTTGGTGTACTCATTTGACATCTGATACCGCCTACTTTTGAAAAATTTCCAGAGGTAAATTGACAACCACCAATGGTCAAAAAAGGCACACGCAAGAGAGTCGAGTCTGACTCTCACGAAAATGATGCTCTGATTATAGATATCCCGGTGCTTGAAGGTGTGGACGAAAGTAACACTAGCACAGACGCATCTTCAGAGGCAAACAAGTCAGATAAGAAAGAACACCACTCCAGACACAAGGAGGCACAGGCAAAACACGAAAAGAAAAGAAAAATTTACCAGACCAAGAGAGCAACCTTCATCTTGGGTACTGTGATTGGTCTTATTGCCACCATTTGCGTAACCGCATTCAACAATGACAATATCCGCAATGAGTTGGACAAATTGATCGGCTTTGACTCCGTCAATGGAATTTTTGAGGACTGGAAAGACTCCTTTCCACTGGGTATTATGTCCATGCTCGATTACGACGAGGGCAAGAGCAAAAACGAGTTGCACGGATCTGCAGAATCCTTCTCTGTTGGTAAGCGTATGAAGAAGAACCACAACCTCAAGAACAAGTACAACGTGGTGTTGGTTCCTGGTGTCATTTCCACCGGTATAGAATCGTGGGGTACAAATGAAGACGGTGACTGCCCTTCAATCAACCATTTCAGAAAGAGACTCTGGGGCTCTTTCTATATGCTTCGTACCATGGTTCTCGACAAGGCCTGCTGGCTTAAGCACATCATGCTTGACCCAGAAACAGGTCTAGATCCACCAAACATCCAGCTCCGAGCAGCTCAAGGTTTTGAGGCTGCCGACTTTTTCGTGGCGGGATACTGGATCTGGAACAAGATCTTGCAGAACCTCGCTGTCATTGGATACGGTCCTAACAACATGCTTAGTGCTTCCTATGACTGGAGATTGGCATATTTGGATTTAGAGAAAAGAGATGGGTTCTTCTCCAAGTTGAAGACGCAGATCGAAACAACAAAGAAATTGACCGGTGAGAAGACTCTTCTTATTGGACACTCCATGGGATCTCAGGTCATCTATTACTTCATGAAGTGGGCAGAAGCAGAGGGAGAACACTATGGAAATGGTGGTGACCGCTGGTGTAACACGTACTTGGCTGGTATCATTGACATCAGTGGGTCTCTTCTTGGAACACCAAAGGCTATTCCTGCTCTTATATCCGGAGAAATGAAGGACACCATCCAGTTGAACCAGTTGGCCATTTACGGTCTTGAGAAGTTCTTCTCGAGAAAAGAAAGACTTGAGATGCTCAGAACCTTCGGTGGTATTCCGTCAATGTTGCCAAAAGGTGGTGAACTTGTGTGGGGAAATCTTACCCACGCACCTGACGACCCACCAAACGAACTTTCTGAGGTCAACAAAGATGTGGATGCTCCAAGAAGAAAGGACGATACCTTGGGTGCATTCATCAAGTACAGAGGTAACAATGTCGGGCTTGGAGGCGAGAAGACTGAGGAGACGACCGAGGAGGATTTCACGGTCACCTCTATTATAGACTTCCTTCTCGACAAGGCACCTCTGTGGTTCTCCAACAGAGTGAGAGACCAGTACTCATTTGGAGTGGCCAGAACCAAGGAGGAACTCGAGGCAAACAACCACGATCACCTGAAATGGTCCAACCCACTTGAGGCTGCGCTTCCATATGCCCCAGACATGAAGATATACTGCTTCTATGGTGTTGGAAACCCAACGGAGAGAGCATACACCTATACCGACGGAGACAAAGAGTCTGGCTTACCGCTTGTCATTGATCTTGACAGCAAGGACCCAGTGTATTTGGCCGACGGAGACGGAACTGTTTCTCTTATTACGCACGCAATTTGCCACGAGTGGCAGAAGGAGGGTTCCATCTACAATCCAGCTGGAATTGAGACCAAGATTGTGGAGATCAAGCACGAACCAGATAGATTTGATATTCGTGGAGGAGCCAAGACCGCAGAGCATGTGGATATTCTTGGATCAGCTGAATTGAACGAGCTTGTGCTCAGGGTTGCAGCTGGCCAGGGAGACACAATCAACAACACTCTTGTGTCGAGTTTGCATGAGATTGTGCAGAGAATCAACCTCTAGCGATGATATGTGGGGAAAAGTACTTTTAGGCAACTTCGCGAAAACAGCCGTTGCGTGGACTGTAGATTCAGCTAGTAGCGAAAATGCAATGAACAAAGAAAATAACAAACTCCATTGTAAGTTCTGTGAGCGACCGTTTTCCACGAAAAGCACCTTAGGAAGGCATCTTGACCAAAGATCCGGTGACGAGCGTCATCCTTCTGCAGAAATCGCACAGCTACGAGAGAATGTTGCTAGACGAGGAGAACACAGAAAGCCTTCTGAGCCAAGCAAAGTGGATAAGCTGAAGAGACAGAAGATCTCGAAGAATTACAACGAGAAGGAGGATGTTCGGGAGCGGAACAAGGAGAGACGCCGAAACAGAGACGAACGCATCAAAGCCCAGCTACAGGCGTTTCAGTGGTACATTGACAAGTTGAGCAAACCCACGAAAACAGAACAAACTGAGGCCAGTACTGCTAGATTCCCTCTCTTGGTTGCCCGGGTTCTCCAGCCTGAGCAGTGGGCAGAGAACAATGCCTATCCTGGCCAAGAACAGCTCAACCACTTGGTGGGCAAGATAGACGAAATAGACAACACAGACTTGACCAGACTACTAGAAGACTTTAAGATATGGGATCAAGAGAAACCAGATACGAAGCAGGAGCTCTGGATCAAAAGCGTGTTCAGCTGTGTGAAGACTGGACTACAGGGCATTAGCATCAGAGAGTTAGAGGACGCCAAAAGGATAGTTGAGCTCAAGCAAAAGGAGTTTATGGACTCCAAAAGCAATGAGTTTTTGGTTGGAACAGATTGACCTACCCTGGTTTTTGACTATTGGTGTTGCTGCGGCTTGGCGATACTCCCGATCGGCCTGCAACTGCAGGTGTTCGCGCATTCGGCAATTGTGGACACAGAAACATTTGATTCCAACTAAGGAAGTAAATATGAGGTATGTGGCAGATTGTGGCTAAAAAGCACATTGATGGAGAAATTGAACTAACGTTTCAGCGGTAAGTTCGTGAGAGCATCCAAGTACAGACACGTGTTTGGTCAGGCGGCCAAAAAAGAGTTGTGTTATGAGAACTTGAAAATCACCAAGAACGCCTGGGACTCGAACATCATCACAACAAATGGCAAGTACATTGCTGTGAACTGGGACGCATCTGGAGGTGGTGCTTTTGCCATCATTCCTCTTTCTGAGGTGGGCAAGGCCCCAGATACCGTGCCATTGTTCAGAGGACACACTGGACCTGTTTTGGACACTGCTTTCAATCCTTTCAACCAACAGCAGGTTGTCAGTTGTGCCGACGACGGCAACATTTTGTTGTGGGACATCCCTGAGGACTTTTCCTTCCACCACTACGTCGACGAAAACGACCAAATCAAGGATGTCACCAAACCTGCCAAGGTTCTCAAGGGCCACAAGAGAAAGGTTGGCCACGTGGCTTTCCACCCTTGTGCCGAGAACATCTTGGCTTCGTGTTCCATGGACTACACCGTCAAGATCTGGGACTTGGAGTCCGGCGAGGCCAAGATCACTTTGGACCATAAAGACTTGGTCACTTCTTTCGCTTTTAACTACAACGGTTCTCTCTTGGCCACCACTACCAGAGACAAGAAGTTGAGAATATGGGACATCAGAGAACAGAAAGTCATCTCTCAGGGTCCCTCCCACACCGGCGCAAAACCAGCCAGAGTTGTCTGGGCCGGAAACACCGACAGAGTCATCACCACTGGTTTCTCTCGTTTATCTGACAGACAGGTTGGTGTGTGGGACATTAAGGACATTGAGAAGGGTCCAATTGGCGGCTTTATGTACATTGATGCTTCCTCTGGTGTGTTGATTCCTGTCTTTGATGAGTCTAACAACATCTTGTATTTGGCCGGTAAAGGTGACGGTAACATTCGTTACTACGAGTACGACAAAGACGAGCTCTTCGAGTTGTCTCAGTTTCCATCCACCGATCCTCAGAGAGGCTTTGCATGGACTCCAAAGAGTGCTGTGAACGTCAAGGAGAATGAAATCTTGAGATCTTTCAAGACCGTCAACGACCAGACTATCGAGCCAGTCTCCTTCATTGTTCCAAGAAAGTCTGATCTCTTCCAAGATGACATTTACCCTGATGCTCCTTCCGGTAAACCAGCTCTCTCTGCCAGCGAGTGGCTTGAGGGCAAGAATGTCAATGGTCCATTGCTCGTGAAGATGGAAGCTTTTTACGAGGGCACCAGTCCTGAAGTGAGCGAGCCTGCACCAGCAGTTAGCATATCTGAAATCAAGAAGGAAGCTGAGAAGGAGAAGGCCGTGAAGAAGGAGGAAGCTGCAGCTGCTAAGAAGGAAGCAGCATCCAAGAAAGAGGCCGAGAAAGCAGAAGCATCCAAGAAAGCCGAGAAAGAAGAGCCAAAGAAGGAGGAGAAGCCTGCCAAGGTTGATGCTCTTCTTAATAAGGTTGTTGACGAATCTGACGATGAAGATGCTCAAAGAATTCGCGAGAGCAACGACCGGGACGATGAATGGGAGTCCATCGAAAAGGCCGAAGCCACTCCGGAAGTAGCTAAGCCCGATGTGTCCCCATCAAAGGAACAAGCAAAGTCACCAAAGGAAGACCTGAGCAAGACAAAGAAGACGGAAGAAAAGGCTCCAGCTCCAGCTGCAAAGGAAGAAGCCAAAGAGCCAGAGCAGAAGAAGGAAGAAAAGCCTTTGGAAACTCCAGCACCAAAGAAGGACGCTCCAGAGGAAAAGGCCAGAAACGCTCTTCTTAAAGAGGAAAGCTCGCAAGTCGAGACTCCTTCCCCTAAGACTGTTCCAAAGGAATCGAACCAGGAGAAGGCTGGTGTTCCTACTTTACGTGGAACAATTGAGAAGTTTGCTAAACTTGTCGAGTCCTTGGAGCAGCAAGTTATCAAATTGACGGAGGCAAATGCTGACAAGAATGTCAGAATCGAAGCTTTGGAGAGCAAGATCGAAGCCCTCTTGAAAAAGTAACTCAATTGACTCTTGAATCCTGCTGAATGATATGGAGAAATATCAATAGAAAAGTCTTACAAGAGATACGTAAGTCTTACATACAATAGAATCCTGTCCAAATATTATTGTTGAATTATACAGACTATTCCTTTTTAAGATCGTAAAACTTTCTGAAAAGCAATGCTGCTAAATTATCAGTGTTAAACGTAACCATACCATCAAATAAAGTCCATGTTTTCTTCTGGCGGTATTGCTGATCTAAAAGCTGATCAATGGTTATAGTACTATGAGCACCTGGGATAGTTACTTGCCCACGAGCTGCTTCGATGATAAAAGTACCAACTTTGTGGCAACTGAACATGAAATCAAGTTTTGATGAACTTGCCGATGCAGTTTGAAGGTGTCCTCCAAAATCTTCAAGAACCTTTTGCTCAGTAAGTTTTTTGGCAGAATACTTGTAGGAACCAAACTTAGGGAGACGATTGGTCTTTTTGAGCTCTCTTTGGTAGAAGTACTGTTTGCTGAAAACAGGGATGATGTTGAAAATCTTCTTCTCCTTTGGTTTCAACTGAAGCTCGGAGAGAATGTTCTCAATATGCTTGTTGTAATCCTCAAGTTGCTTCTCAAGGAACTTCTTCTTCTCTTCAAGCTTGTTAACCGTCATGTTTGCAATCAGCCTTTGCGAGTTTCTTGTTCTTCTTTGGGTATCCTTTGTCTTGATGTCCACAACAATCTGGTTCAAGAGCTCTTGGAAGGAGTTTTTTCTAGTGACTTGACCTAAAGATTCAAGCTGCAAAAGTGTCTTCAAGCAAAGTTTCTTCAAGTCCACGTATGACATTCTGGAAATATCAGTCAAACCAGAACGCTGATATGGAGTCTTTCTAGAGCTTTTACTTTGCTTGAACGATTCTCTCTCCTCCGCAACAATCTCTTGATATTTTTGCTCATGTCCGCTCTTAATGCCTTGGATCAAAAGTTCAAGAAGATCATTGCCATCTTGCACACGAACAATGTAGAGAAGACATCTTTTCGCTTGGGCGAACAAGGTCCTCGTCTTTGCATCTGCAAGCGAATCCTCCTTAGTTGCTGGAGTTAAAGTGATTGTGAGCGACCCAAGCTCCGTAATAGTGACAATATCATTGGTAGAGTTAACCAAGTCATTCAATTCAGAGATCACGGCAAAAAGCTGGTCATCAACGCTTGGAGCAACGTATTCTTGATTTCTGGACATCAATTTCTCCAAAGCAATCATATCACTTACCTTCATAGTCAAAGAAGGCCTTTCCGCGGAAACGAGATCATCGTAGTCATTCATCTCATACTCTGATTCAAGGTCCTTAACTCTAATAGAGTCTTTGATGATAGACTTGACGAGATCAGTCTGAGACATGATGTACTCATTCATTGGCTTCAAGAAGTTATCACTGAAAGGTCTCAATGAAAACACTTGTAATAAGACTCTGCTTAAACTCTTGAGATTTTGCAAACATTGGTCAGCGTTTGGCACACCATTCTTATTGTTCATGAAGCCATAGTTCTCAGGGAAGATAAGAACGTTGCTGACGTAATGCTTAATAAGGATTACTCCTGCAACTGCTAAATGATGCTGTTCGTTCTGCTCTGGAAAATTGATCTGAGAAAGACGGTAAGCATTGTGCGCCAAAATTCTTATGTAAACTGGCAAGTGACGAACGGTAGCACGCACAGCTTCAATTGCATCAGTTGTGAATTCTCTAAGAGCAAGAAGATTATCAACGAAAGTAGATGACACTTCCTCAATCTTGATGGCTTCTTGTGCCAGAAGTTCAGGTTCCTTGTCAGAGAAGCCATGAACTCTCTCCTCTTTTTCCCTTATCTGCTGATAAATCTTTGCAGGATCTGACTCGAAGGTAAGCTCATCTTCGTCCAAAACTCTCTGAACAAGCCTTCCATACAAACCTTTCATATATTGTCTCTGCTTGACTTGGTTTGTGAAGTCCGCAAGATAGTCGATCCAGAATGCCGACTTTGGTTTGGTGATATCGGCAATATTAGTACACCTTGACTTCATATCATTCTCCATCAATGCACACACAAATTTGACATAGAAATACTCTTCTCTCAGTCTGGAGTTCACGATGACATTTTGCAATGGGAATATTTGGAATATATGCGAGTGAAGAGATCTGGTGAGCCTGTTTCTCTCATCAGCCCCGAGCCCATCAAAAAGTCTAATCCAGTAGACTGGCTTGGTTTGCAAAAGATAGAGCATAGACTGGTAAAGTTCAATTCTTCTTTTAGACTGCTTATTGAGCTTCTCAAGAGTCTTCGCAGAGGATGCCTTCATCGATGGCGGCTTAAAGGCCTTGTATTTGTGAGAGTTCTTCATGAAGTCTTCCACAGTGATCTTGTTTTTATCAAGCAAACTCAATTTGATATCTAATCCCTCGATCTGGAGTTCCAATTCATCACTCGAGCGTGAAAGATCCAAAATCTTGTCCTTTATTTCACTGAGCTCCAATTCTTCTTGGAAGTCATGCTCACTATCAGAGAGCAAATAAGCAAACTTTCTGACAACATTGACAGGCGGGTTCTTCATGTTGATCAAAGCTTTGTAGGCATTTTGGATATACTTGCTTCGTAAAATAGATTGGGCTTTCACAACTTTATCAACATTGCGGTTGTAGTGATCCATCATATGCAAAATGTCCCTCCTGACAATACCTCCTCTTGCAATAGCTTGAAGCAGAACAACATTGTCAATGTCTTCATATATGTCATCAAGATCAACGTCTCTGTAGAACCTTGTGAGAATACCACGGAACATCGATTGGAGGGGTACGATCTCCGACTTTGTGACGTCAGAAAGTACACTCTTCTTCCGTTGTGCCTCCTTTCTGACTCTATCTCCCCTAGCTTTTGCGAAAAGCTCATTCATTTTGATATCTTCGCCAATCAATGTTATGAGAACAGAGTTGCAAAGGCGGGTTCTCAAGATGGCACCTCGAGCCAAGCTCTGGAATTCTCTAATGATAGGCTTAGAGCGACCCAATCCTCTAAGCTGGTAGCGAATAACATTTCTCACTTGGCCAGCTCTTATGATAGATTGAAGACTAGTAATTCCGTCGGAACTGACTAGCTTGGTAACGATAGACTTTGTTGTGTTCTCGTGGTAAAGCCTTCTTCTTGCAATTGACTGCAACTCTACCACAGATGGTTCTATTGAAGATCTGTTCATGTATGTGGTGGAAGCTAACTTGTGCATTCTTCTAGCCCTCACTCGGCTTTGAAATGAAGTGATGGCTTCTGCATGATCAGATAAATCTTTCTTGATTTCAGAAAAGCTGTGTCTTGTGAGTGAGCCACGAATAATGCTCTGGAATTGACGGACTTTATCGTCCTGATCATCAAATCTGAATGATCTCTTTGACTTCAGAAGCTTCCGACGACTCAAAGCCTGCACTGCAATGATATCTTTCTTGAAGTAAAGCAACTCATCTCTGTGTCTATGGATAGTTTTGCTCCGACTGAGATTACCTCTTATCACAGAGAAAAGCTCAGTAAGCTCGGTGCTGAAGGATTTCAAAACAATCTTGTCAACGAACATGTTGTATCTGAACAAAGCACCACTAGACAAAGCCTGGAGCTTTATGATATTATGAACATGCTTGTCGAGCTCAGGGGTATAATATGGGCTTTTCCGTGATTCAGGAGAAATCGTGAGACTGTCGTAAGACCTACTCGAAAGGTCAGGACTAGGGTCTTGATGAAGATCAGGCTTGGGCGACTCAAGATTCAAAGATGGTGGCTCTCTGAATGGATTGTCAAGCTCCAGAGCTCCGTATGTGCTAGCTTTTGGTGGACTCACGGCTGATCTTGGTGGTGAATCGAATTTAATGGTACGATTCAAATGAGAAGCCCGCTCTGGAGAGTTTTCAAGGGCCCCATCTGCACTGTCGAAGCTAGGAAGATTACGTCCCACCAATGCTCTATTGGCGGCTTTGATGTCGCTTTCAGAGAAGTCGATTTCCCCGACTTCCGTAGCGACAGGAGGGTATGAAGGATGCAATTGGTTGATTTTGAAACTCATGACATGGAGACAGAGCCAAACTTTGGGGATGTCTTTAGCATCATAGAGATCAGTAAGCTCAAAACGGAACAGATCAGGAATCTTGAAGTGATCGAGCAAACGGAAGAAGGTGTTAATGTTCTCAGTGTGCCTGAACTGTAGCTGATTGTCTTTTGTGAAAACCGGCTTCTTAGTAGGCAAGAATACGTTTGCAAGCTTGGCCAAATGAATACCATTCTGAAGGTAAGTCAAGAGCTCCACTGGTTGTTGAGATATCCTTTCCAGAAGAACGTTCTCGAGCCACTTCTTGATAGAGTATACTCTGCACAAATACTCGTAGCCTTTGGAGGATCTCAATGAGGTGCCCTTAACTGGAGAGCCTCTGTAAGGAGTCTCTTTTGAGGTATTCTCTGTGTTCGAAGTAGAACCAGACTTGGATTTTGGGGTAGACTTGAAGGAAGACACCGTAGCAGAGGGAGTCTCAAACTTGTTCCGAAGCAAGGTTGTCTTGGAAGGAGTGTCAATGTTCATCTGGCGAGCCAATTCCTCTAAATCAGGAGATGACTGCTTCTTTGATGGAGATCCATTATTGTTTTCATTGAATTTAAGTGTTGGTTTCAACGGTAGTCTTGCAGGAGTTAATCCCTCGGCAGATTCGAGGTACCGTGCTGCCAAGTCTTTGATTGGGGACCCCATTGGTTTTTTATTTTATTTTTTTATTTTTTTTTATAAAAAAACAAGATGTGGTTTTGTAGATCAAAACTTGTTTTTACATCTCTTTCTCTGCCTTCAATATCATTACCAGATTCGGATGTTATGTAAATACAAACTGTTTCGCACCGCACCCCGACTGAGCCGAGCTCAGGCACCTTGTTCCTTACGCCATTTCGCATTGACATGTTTACGTAAATAGAGTGTTTCCGAATTAATCCCATTGATTATAAACCATATTATATCCGATACCAAACATATGTCCCAAATGCACCTCATTTCTTATCAAGAAATTCCATCGTCTGTCCCCACGAACCCATTGTCGTGATTTGCTCTGGTAAATCCCGTTTGAGAGCCTGTAGTCTTAGTATGCTCTCTTCGTAGTTCTTAGTAAGGTCATCAGCATTGGGCACAGTAGTCTCCAACTCAGGAGAAGGCTCCTCAGCCTCGTCCGCTTCATTGAGGCTTTTCAACAATGCAGTAACTTCTTGGTCTGTGGTGGTCACAAGCAGGTCGTATGCATCTTTAGCTCTCTCTGGAAGCTCCCTTCGAAGTCTAGTGACCTCTGTGGTTTCTCTCTCAACTTCCTGGATCAAGCCTCGTAGCGTCAGATTGAGCTGTGTGTCAAAAGGCATAACCTCTTCCGTTGGCTGTAGCAGAAGGACATCTTTTACAGATAGATCTTCTTGGCTGAAGTCATTTCCGTCAACAATAATTGCCCACTTGGCCATTTCAAATACCTCGGTGATGGTCTCAATCACAAGGTTCTCCACATCAACGCGTAGCGGGTCATCTCTCCCGGAAACTGGCATAAAATGCTCAGCTTTGTCCTGAACAGCATTTATGAACTGCTTGTAAACATGCGCCAAGTCTTGCTTTGTGAGAGATATCTTCTCGTAGTGCTTGCTTGCGCTCATGGTGATGGTGGTTTAAGTACCGTTCCTTTGTTTATGTATGTGAGGTTTAGCAGTGCACCCGTACACCAGAGATAAGAAGGCCCTGGACGACTCAAACCTAGGCTGAGTCTGGTGCTGAGGCAAAAGAAATATAGATTAAAGAAAGAAAACATCCTTTTGACAAGGTTGAAGAGTCCATTCCGAAAGTTCTTCTGAGTCGGCTTACCCCAGTTGTACTTGTGGCATTCGGCTGTATAAAGACACCTTCAATTATTTTTCTGTTAGGCAAATATCGAGGATAAACAAGGCACAATTAGCATAGAAAACAGCATCTACAATTCAATCATGTTTCGCTCTCAATAATACGTGTTTCCTACTGGGAAGATTTTGGAGGAATGGAGGGAAACGTTTTGTGCCGCGCACCCACAGGTAACCAACACCGCAGTGACCGAAATCGTTCTCTTCAGCAGCTAGACAATCCACATCCACAATGAGCACAGACTCTAGTGAACTTTATCCATTCTTTGCCCCATTCTTTGGGTTTGCAGGATGTGCTGCATCCATGATCTTCTCCTGTGTTGGTGCAGCTATTGGTTCAGCCAAGTCCGGCATTGGTATCGCTGGTATCGGTACATTCAAGCCAGAGCTTATCATGAAATCGCTTATTCCGGTGGTTCTTTCCGGTATTTTATCCGTCTACGGGCTTGTTGTTTCGGTGTTGATCGCTGGTAATTTGAGTCCCACCAAAGAGTACTCGTTGTTCGAGGGTTTCATGCATTTCGCTGCCGGCTTGTCTGTGGGGTTGGCTTGCATGGCTTCCGGTTACGCCATTGGCATTGTGGGTGACGAGGGAGTCAGACAGTTCATGCATCAGCCCAGGCTTTTCGTGGGTATCGTGTTGATATTGATTTTCGCCGAGGTGTTGGGCTTGTACGGCTTGATCATTGCTCTCATTTTAAATACTAAAGGTGCCTAGCTTTTTCGGCTCGCAAATAAAGTTTATTATAGATAATTGTACAATTGTTTTTTTAGTCTGTCTGCATCTTGTCGTCTTCCTTGACTCCGTTCCCTCCAAATGTCACCTTACCTTCGTTGTCCACAAAGTTGGTCGAGTGCTCTTGCACGTATTGAACAGATCTGTCCAGGTCCAAGAACAAGGTGTAGGCTCTCTTGACGTCGGCCAATTCGAAAGAGCTGCTTCTTCTCTTCAGGGCAATCTGCTGGGCAACGGAGATCAAGTTCGAGGCGTATCTCAAGCTTGTTTCTTGTGCGATCTTCGTCAACAACTCCAAGGCATCTGGCGAGTACTCGGCCTCTTCCTCGTTAGCTCTGATCGACAAGATGGTTCTAAGCTCGTCTGCAGAGTAGTTTGCTGTATGGATAATGATCGATCTGTCCAACAAGTCCATTGGAACACCGTGTGGAGACTTGTAGTTGGTTCCTCTGGTTTGAGAGACACCTCTGTTGGTGGCCATGACCACAATAGGAGCAAAGTCGTCCTCCAAGGCTCTGTTGATGAAGGAGAAACTCTCAATGTCTAGCATGTGCACCTCATCGATGAACAACACACCAGGGACAATCTCAGCTTTACCCTCTTCCTTCCATTCAGCGACCTTGGTGTTGATCTGGTCACGGACTTCGGATCTGATTTCACCAGTGTCACCGGAAAACAAAGCCAAGAAACCTTGTTGTCTGGAATTTATCACATCTATCTCGTGAAGGGACACGGTGTGAACAACTTCCTTTCTTTTCTGCAACTCACCTTCTGGACACTGCACAAACTTTGTTTCTGGACCCATAGCATCGTAGTCTCTGGATCTAGTGAAGGACTTACCCAACTTTGAGATCTTGCCTGAAGCTTTGTCAATGGAAATGACATCACCAGCCAAGACCTTCTCCTTGGTCAAACCCTCAATCATTTTGTTTCCGAGCTCGTAGATGGTCTCCATGTCGGTAGTCTTGATGGTGAGCTTACCCTGTTTGTGGCCACCAGTGATGGAACGGTCGATTTGGATCTCAACCACCTCACCTTCAATAATTTCGGTCTCTTCCTTAATCTTGATACCGATGGACTTTCTGAATGCCTGGGTCAAAGACTCAGTCTTGGACAAGTCAAGAGAGAAGATCTCAGAACCTGCAATAGCTGTGAACGGAACATCTTTTCCCAAAGATTGTGAGAGACCCATGGCAATGGCAGTCTTACCTGTAGATGGAGGACCAGCAATGAGCACAGCTCTTCCGGCAATCTGACCAGCCTGGACCAACTTCAAGATAAGACCAGCAGCCTTTCTGGCGTTCACCTGGCCGACCATACCCTGGGCCGACTCCTTTGGCTTCAAGTTTGCATCAAGACCCAATCCGGAGATGTGGGAGTGAGCAGCGATTAACGAAAGACCAGTCAAGTCCCTCGACTGTGTGGAGGATGTCGCTATCGTTGATGCCTGAGGTTAGTAGCTGGACATACAAAATACTCATAGGAAATCACATACCATTGTTGATAATTGAAGGCGTAATGTGAAGGTAGATTTGGTGATGGTGATGTCGCAAACAACGTACTGCACATTGCGGAAAAAGAAGCTCTCTGCTCCACCTACTTCTACAAACTTCTTCAGTAGTACATATGTCCCTATAAATTTATCTAACTTAAATATATCATATCTTGACCTTGGAGAGCAATGGTCCTTCCTCATACATTTGCTCAATCTTGTCCTTGAAGAACTTGGCAGCAATTGGGCGTCTAATCTTCATGGTGGCAGTCACCACATCACGTTCAAGTCTCAATGGCTCAAACTCAATATAAATATTCTGGAGCTGCTCGAAACCAAAGAGACCCTTGGTGTTCTTGTTCAACTGCTCGAGCAACTTAACACGGTTTTCTCTCTTGTTAATTTCGTCTAAGATGGCCTCCTGAGTACCAAGGCCAGCACGTGCAGTGTCACATTTCTTTACCAAAAAGTCCTTGATTGGTTCTTCTTCAACGCCAATGATACCAACCAAAAAGTGACGAAGAGAGTCACCGTGTGCAAATGCCTGCGAAAGCACAGAGTTTGCAGAAAGGTAAGAGTTCTCGACCTTCTCAGGCGTCACGTACTCACCCTGAGCCAACTTGAAGAAGTTCTTGACACGGTCAACAATCTGGAAACGACCAGTGCTTGTGTCAATCTTGGCAATGTCACCGGTGTAGAACCAGCCATCAATGAGGGACTTATCTGTCTCTTCTTGATTCTTGTAGTAGTGAGAGAAGATTTGAGGTCCACGCAAAAGCATCTCACCAGCTGGTCCCTCTGGAGCGTTCACTCTGTAGCCCATGGAGTCCAAGTCTCTCAAACGGCACTCCGTGGTGATACCAGTCGGACCACAAGTACCAGGCTTGGCCTCGTAAGGCAAACTGATGGAAACACCAGCAAAAGACTCAGTCAAACCATAACCTTGACTGAAACCCACATTCAAGATGGCCTTCAAAAAGGTGACACTGGTTGGGGAGATTGGGGCAGAACCAGTGATCAAGTACTGCATGTTTTCGAATCCCAACTTGGCTCTAACCTTCGGAATGATAACGTTGTCGTACAACCAGTGGCGACCCTCTGCACCATCGAATTGACTCTGCAGTTCCATCTTGGTGTTGACAACTCTGTTGAAGAGTCCCTTTGCAATAGGTGACTGAGAGTTGATGGTGGCGTTCTTAAGAGCAGCCTCAATCTTAGTGTAGACACGAGGGACATTGGCCATGTAAGAAGGCTTGAAGATCTGCAAGTCTTCAAGAAGATTCAAAGGAGTACCACCATGCTGAGGGAAACCAACCAAAGAACCTCTGCACAAGGAAACAAGCATACACTGACGCTGGAAAATGTGGGCAAGAGGCAAGAAGCAGAAATCACGAAGGACAGGAGTGTGAGGGGAGATGGAGATCACAAATGTGCATGCAGCAGCAGCATTTGCGTGGGTAAGAACCACACCCTTTGGGTTTGAGCCAGTAGTTCCGGAAGTGAAACTGATAGTGTAAGGAACCTCTGGGGTTGGGGCCAATTCCTCCTGAGGGAACAATCTGCCCACACCCAAAACCTGCTCCCAATCGTAGAGCTTGATTCCAAGAGAGTCTGCCTTCTCAGCTTGCTTCTGAGCAGCATAGTTGCCACCAATGTCGGCCAAAGAGTCCATGGACACAATAGCAATTAATTGCTTGAGCTCCTCAGGGTTCTCAGCCTTCAACTTGAGTATGTCGTCCACATGTTCACCAGCACAAACGACAATAGGAGACTCAGCAGTGCTCAAGATAAAACGAGAGGCATTTGGGCCTAAAGTGTCGTAGAGACAAGTGTTGGTGATACTGTAGGAGGAAGTGGCCAAGTCAGTGATGGTCCACTTGGCACGGTTTGCAGCGAAAATGGTCACGACAAAACTGAAGTTGTCCTTGTTGTAAGATCTGTAGTCCCGGAAGTGCAGATCAATCTTGTCGTGGGCAGCAAGGCCAGGGATTTTGTATGGGTTGTTCTGGAGCAAAAAGAGAATACCCGATCCCAAGTCCTTTCTCTGCTGACTCACCTCAGAATAGGTAATAGACTCGTATCTGGGCTCACTGATCTTGGTAGAGAAATCGTAGGGTCTCTCGGCAAAACACGGGTCGTTGGCGTAGTCATGGGCAGAGTTGGTGAAGATGGAGTGCACTGTGTCCAATTCTGGGGTAAGAGCTTGTTTCACGGTTTTCACAGCCAGACACCGGTAGACAGCGGAGAAGCCAGCTTCTTCCAGGCCCGGCACAGCAGTTGCGATTCCGACCTTGTCATTTGGCAAAGGGAGGTGTTGTGAAGAAAGAAGTTCCTTGAGAGTAACGTTGAGTTCCTTGAACGATCTCAAGAGATATGGTGAATCTTCAGGAGCAAACACAGACATTATGAATACAGTAGAACCAGGGTGGCTTTTGAATAAATAGAATCAGAAGGAGGAACCTTTTTTCTCCTCAATATGAACTACAATGTGTGCAAACTGGGTCCCCGTCTTTTATATATCTGTTCCGAAAAATATGCACGATTGGTAACTTGGCTGCGAAGGTACCCCACTTTTGAAAAGCAAGGCCAGTAGAGAAAAAATACAGACACCCAGTGAAACGTAGCGCGGAAATTGAGAATCTAGTCCGCAGTCAGGAGGAAGGTCCAACCAGATCGTCGGCATTGCAGACCAATTTCAGCGGCACCGTTGCCACGGCAATAAATTATATTCACCAGGTAATACAAATATTTTGCCAATAGCTTCTGAAAATGCTCACCCGATTTTATAGATGTAGAAAAGTCTCGACCCGTAAACGGACATGGCGGTCTCCGCTCGACTCGACCTTATCTTCCTCGGCATCCCCGCCTATATCGGGGAAACGCGCCTAAGAGGAGCACCGCTCGGTATCTCGGCAGCAGTCTGTCAGGACCGCTCAGGGGATGATGTAAACCATAAAAAAAAAAAAAAAAAAAAAAAAAAAAAAAAAAAAAAAAAAAAAAAAAAAAAAAAAAAAAAAAAAAAAAAAAAAAAAAAAAAAAAAAAAAAAAAAAAAAAAAAAAAAAAAAAAAAAAAAAAAGAAGAAGAAGAAAAGAACAGAGCTTAAGAGGAAAATAAGCTTCAATTCAAAGAAAAGTAAAAGCAACTAGGACCACAATCGACTCTCGGATAAAGTAAGATCTTGTAGTTTAGTAACTTTGTATAAGGTTGACACAATGTGGGGTCAACGGCACCGAAAAAGGTTTACACTTCGGCCTGGGCTGCTTTTGGCTATCCAACCGTTATACCGTGCAATCTGCACTCTCTGCGGCGCTTCTCCTTTCGCCCGTTTTTGCTGTGCAAATCCGAATATTTCCGCTTGGACCTTGCTAATATGCTGTGGCTAGCGATGACGTAGTGCCGTTTTATATATAGTATTAACATGCATTATATATTCTATTTTACAAACTTCCCACGCTCTAAGCCTTACCAGCGGTGATATTCATGAGCTTTCTGATCTTCATTGGATAGTCTGTTTTAGCCAAATGAATATCGATCATCTCAACCTTGTCTGATTTCTCTCTCTTGAGCAAAGCATCCAAATCTTTCATGCTTCCAATGTCAATGCTCTCGTGTTTTTCACAATTTGGGTCTCCAAGCACCCTGAACAACTCTTTCCATTTCCAGTTGTCCTGGATATCATTATAAGAACGCTCAGGTCCTTTGATGGCTCTCTCGATAGTGTATCCCTCGTTGTTCAACAAGAAGATCTGTGGAGGTTCAACCTCGTATCTTAAGAAGCCCGTCAATTCTTGTACTGTCATCTGTGCTGATCCGTCTCCTTCAATCAAGACAATTCTTCTCTTTTCTCCCACATCTCTAGCTGCTCTGCTCATGCCAAACGTGCATGGCAAAGTGTAACCAATAGAGCTATAGAACGATTGCGAAAATAAGGTCACATTCTTTGGGAGTTTCAACTCCGCAACTGCAAAGAGAAAGCTGCATGTTTCAACAATGAGACAATCTCCTTCTCTCAAGTAGCTGTTAAAGAAGTCAACTAGTTTGTTTTCTGTCACAGTCTGTTCAGGCACGTCATCAAGTTTTCCAAATAATGGTGGTTCATACGTGTACTTGATATTGTTGACACCAGCGGCATTGTTCTTAAGCTTGGAGACATCAAATTGTCTGTTGATTTCCCCAATCAAGCCCTTCAAAGAAAACGATCTCTTTCCAGTTGCTTGATCCTTGATTCTGGTGTAGTCTTCATTCACCCTTATGTAATCTGGGTGAATTTCCACAACGTTTTTGTTGTTTGTAAAGTCAAATGTGTTGAAACCATTGTTGAACTCATTATCAAAGAATCCAAACACGAACAAGGAGTCACTTTCATGTTCAAGACTGTTTTTAATTGAGTCGTTCGTGCAAAACTTACCCGCATAGACACCAACATAGTTGTACTTACTTTCATCCACGACTCTTCCAGCAGTCGTACAGAACAACTTGGCAAAATTAGCTGGGATCATGTCAGTAAACTGGTGGAATTCTTCAGATGCGTTGAAACGGGATACAAGAGAATCACCGAGAATAGCTGGAGTTTCGGATGAATATAAGACATCCAAAATTTTTGAGGCACTTTCAGCCAACAAGTCAGAGTTTCTGAGCTCATTGAAATCGAACGGCTTACGCAAGTTTTCCTCCGACATCACAACATTTGTAACATCTGATGGAACGTACAAGTAACCAGGTCTGTTCTCTTGAACAATTGCCTTGATGACACTGTCAATCTTAGCAACATTTGACTCAGCGTCTGTACCCAAGGTCTCCATTGCAACAGAGACATGAGATGCCATCTTTTTATAAACATCATGGTCTGGAGCTTCCCAGACATCCTTGTTTGGAATCAAGTGATGTATATTTTTCACACTGTTAAATGTGGAAGAAGCAGCCTGTGCTTTTTGGGCGTTGGAAGTACAACCGACAATGTGTAAAATTGGCGCATATTCTGTGAAAGCACCAGCCACACCATTAATTGCCGAAAGCTCTCCAACACCAAGAGTTGTAATAAGGGCACTCATTCCTCCAATATACCTTGCGTACCCATCAGCAGCGTATGCGGCATTGAGCTCATTGCAGACACCAACGAATTCAATATTTTTTTGATTCTGAACAGAATCAGCGTAAAAGTGCTCCAAAAGAGCCAAGTTAAAGTCTCCAGGAACTCCAAAAATGGATCTAAGCTTTGGGTTTGCTTGAGAAATTCTCAAGAACAAGTATTCACCCAATGGGATGTCTCTTGATAAGCTGATAGGACTCATACTTTTTTTTTTTAGCGAAAGATAGAATTGAGGTTAGAAGACTCAAAGTACAAGCCGTTCATTTTATAGTTCCTCCTTTATACTTTCCTCCTTTATACTTTCCGTACACATTTTCCGAAAGTATGGGCCATAGAAAGTGGAATTTACCGGCTATTCGCGGCTAATGTTTTAGAGCGCGGCAGCCACAGACGGGCAATTTTTGCATCGGAGTTCGACCGAAGTTTTAGTGCCGCACCACTTTCATTAGCCGATGCTCCATTATCCGAGCCAATACTTTACTTGCCGAACTTTTTCATTGTTGGTAGTTAACCGTGCTTTTCGAGATCATGCAATCGGCTAATAAGATTCAACACCGAGTCTAGCCCAGATCTTCTTTTTTAGTCCATGCGTCCATAGATGTCTCTATTCTTTCTTTCAATGATGCCGCATTTGTGGTAGAAACACTGAATGGGGAAGACAAAACAATGAAGTTTGGACTAGGAACATCTCTATTTGGCCATGAGAAGTCGTGAATATTCAAACTGGATTTCTCCTCGCTGACAATTTCTTTCTGCTCATCAAAAGTACCGAAACTGATCTTCTTTGAAGCCTCGATGATAGCACCCCTATTCTCAGAGCCGAGAAAAAGAGAGCATTCTTCAGAGCTATGAAGACGAAGCTGTTGACATGACAACACGAATATAGAATTCTTGGCTTCTTTGATCATGATGGGACCCTTGCATTTGAGCAAGACCAAGGAGTCGCTTATTCCTCGAAGAGTCACACTGCGGGGAACAATGTCTCGATTAGTAACAGAGCATTTACTGATATCTTCGATGGTAGTAGATCCTTTGTTTAGTTTTGAATCCAAGAGAAAGTGCCCATCATGTAAATCTCTTATTGTATTCTGACTCAATTCAGGCATTTGTTGTTTTGGTTGAGCTATGGCAGTCGAAGTATTCAGAGGAGGTATTGGGTCACCTTCGAACCTAAAGTAAGTCACGTTGTACTTGTTATCTGCTTCATCAAGAGCTCTTGAAGCAGATAGTATCAGAGTGGAGTACTGTGCAACAAAGTGGGATGGCTTCCCACCAAGATCCAATGTCATGTACTTCTCCAATTTTTCCCTTAACGGATGGGTCTCTTCATAGGAATTGCATTGCTGGATTTGATCAGTCAAGACTTGTATTAATATTTAGCTTTAGTAAAATATGGTTAGGAAACTTACCATTTATTTCACGGATGGTGGGATCCATGGTGACATTTCAGGAGACGCACCCGCACTTTCCTACACTACAGCCTTAGTACGCTAATATAATATATTTAACAAATTCCGTATCGCTATGATACATATTTAAATCCTCGAATCGTAACAAACCTCATTTTTCTCCTTATGCTTTCGTGAGCCTGGATCTGCCGACCAACTGGTCACTGATGTCTCTGATGGTGCTCCAGTGGATGTCCTTTGGCATTCTCTTGGCAACTTCAGTCTCG
Organism: Osmozyma mogii; assembly: GCA_030573315.1. Lineage (NCBI taxonomy): Eukaryota > Fungi > Ascomycota > Pichiomycetes > Serinales > Metschnikowiaceae > Osmozyma > Osmozyma mogii. Next base: position 622,882 of record JAJMDB010000002.1, read on the forward strand.
AAGTCATACAAACGTCTGATGGATGTAAATCTCAAGTGAGACAGAATGACACCCAAAACAGTGGCAGTTCCGCTGATCTTCTCGTCTTCGTAAGGGAAGTCGATCTCGTCTCTGTAGTTGACAATGTCACCAGCGGCTTCCTCAATGAATTGCACAGCACGGACAGCGAATCTGGTGGCTCTCGTTCTGTCAACAGAAGTTGGTAAGCCACCTTGCTGGACGTGACCTGGCACAGCAGTCTTGACGTCGAAGACACCACCGGCTTCCAGCTTGATGATGTCAGCCATGACCTGAGTAGTCAAGACCTTGGATGTGTTCAAACTCTTGAGCAACAACTTACCAGATCTAGCAAGACCATGCTCAGCGGTGAACGACTCCTTCAAAGCCTTAATGTCAAGCTCCAATTGAGCCAACAGAATGCCTTCTTCTGGAACATAAGAAGCCTGAGCACCACAAGCCAATGCGGCATTGGTTGCAATGTAGCCAGAGTTACCACCCTGAACCTCGATAACGAAGGCACGGTCTCTGGTGGAAGAAGCAGATTGCTTGACAACATCACAGTAGTCCATCAATGCGTTCAAACAGGTGTCAGCACCCAAGGAGTAGTGGGTACCTGGAACATTGTTGGAGATGGTGGCTGGAATGAGCACCATTGGGATTCTGAAGCTTGGGTACATGACACGAGCTCTCTCCAACTGCTCCAAGGAAGCGAAGGCCTCGAAACCACCCACAATGACCAAACCGTCGAATCTGTACTTGTCAAAGTAGTATGCAATCAAGCCCAAGTCGGTCTCTTCAGGAGTGTTTCTGTTGGTACCGATTTCAGAACCACCAACAGACATCCATCCCTCAATGGTCAACCAGTCAATAGACTTAACAGACTCATGTCTAGCCAAACCAGAGAAACCGTTGTGAATGGCGTATGGAGTGTGACCTCTGGACATACAGTAAGTAGCCATGGCGTAGGTAGCACTATTCATACCACCGGCTGGGGCACCAACATTGATGATGGCAATTCTCTTTCTCTTTTCAGCGGGAAGACTTGGCTTTTCGTGGATAGCGGAGTTGATGGCCATGAAGTCATCCAAATGCTCGATGAACTCGGTGTCTCTCAATTTCATGGCCTTGTTGAAGTCCTTGTTTTCGATTGCTGTAGCAACGGACTTTGTGATTTTGACGGCATCGACCAACGATAATCTAACGATCTTGGACTCGTTGACACCAATCAATGGAGATGGGGTGTCTGGAGTAGACTCCAACACAGCCTTAACGGCTTCCACACCCTGGGTAGTTGCCAAGATACGGTCGTATGCAACAGCGTTACCACCTCTCTGGACGTGACCTAAAGTGGTAACACGGGTGTCCAATCCCAAGCGGTCCACCAAAACATCCTTGACCTCCTTGGAGCTAATTGGCTTCAAGTCGTTGGTGATGGCACCCTCAGCAACAATGACGATTGTCTTTCTCTTACCCTTTGCTCTGTGCTTGGAGACAATGTCACACATTTGATCTTGCCAGTCCTTAGAAGAAGAAGGCTTCTCAGGGATCAAGATGTAGTCAGCAGAGGTAGAAATACCTGCCATCAAGGCCAACCAACCACAGTGACGACCCATGACCTCAATGACGAAAGCTCTGGAGTGGGAGTTGGCAGTAGCATCAATGTAGTCAACAGCTTTGCAAATACGGTCCAAGGAGGAGTAGGCACCGATGGTGGCATCAGTGGTTGCCATATCGTTGTCGATAGAACCCACCAAACCACAGATGTTCAAGTGCTTGTGCTTCTCGTATTGCTCGTTAGTAATGGTACCTCTGTCGGCCAATTCCTTGATCAAGGAAGGCCACTCGGATCTAAAGAGATCAGCACCGGTCAAGGAACCGTCACCACCGCAAACAATAAGCGCATCGATACCAGCATCAATCATGTGCTTACAAGCGGTCAAACGACCCTCTCTCTCCTTGAAGGCCATACATCTGGCAGTACCAATCTTGGTACCTCCCTCAGTCAAAAAGCCACGGACATCTTGCCAGGACATCTCCTTGATGTATTCAGGGCCACCTCTGACCAAACCTTCGTAACCTTCCATAATAGCATATGGCTTGCAGCCTCTGAAGATGGCAGCACGAACCACAGCACGAACACAGGAGTTCATACCTGGAGCATCACCACCAGAGGTCATCACAGCAATGTTTCTAGATCTTGGGGCATCTTGGTCTATGTTGCTGACGGACTGGGAAGCAGAGGAGCTCTTGATGTTCTCGGCGGCAGCATCGGCTTGGCTCTGTAAAGTCAACTTTTTCACGGGAGGCTTCAAACTCATTGGGTTCTTTGCTGAGGTGAAACCCACCATGTTGCCCAAGGGATCGATTGCGTATGCCTCAGAAGGCAACAATTCGTTAGGGTAGGTTTGGGATGGAACCTTGTTGATGTCAAAGTTGTTAATCAACTCGTTGAGGTCATTCACAGCAAAAGTGACATGGGAAGCAAGGTTTCTCCAGTCGGTGGAACCCTCGTGTTCTTGCCAGTATTTGGTGGACTCAGCAATGGCGTTGGAGCTGGTTTTGTCAGAGACTTCGATTCTGACGGTGGTCAGCTTGTCATGAGCAACCAACACAGCCAAATCATTTGTTTCCTGTTTGACAGTGAAACCACACACGTTGGTGTAGAAATTGACTGCCTTATTCATCAACGGCTTCTCTGGCGCATAGAATATAGCGCTAGAGGCTCCGTTCACAATTGGCACGGGCATTGTGTATCAAATTGTTAGCGTTAAAAGATAAACAATTAAAGATTGAAGGAAAATGCAAAAAGTCGCCAGTCAGTCTAGGTTGTGTCTTTTAACCGATAAGTCGTACGGTGAAAGTCCGACACTAATATTTTGGTGCAGGTGTCACCTGACTTGCGGGATGCTAGTTTCCGTCACAGATCTCCAGTCTGGTGATGACATCTGGCCACCATACCGTACGTTACGTCAGAGTACCCAAGTATTTAGCACCAAATTTTTGCTACAAGGTCCCACGCCTCCAATAATTTATCTTTGGGATTTTTTATTCTACCTTTTAGAAGATATTTCGTCCCCGTAGAAACATTTTTTACCTTGTGGTGGCCGCAATTTCACCGGAATATCGCAGAGCAACTGATTCGGGCCGCGTTTGGTGAGTGGATATGCGCTTACGGTTCCAGGTGCACATTTCTGCCGAGGCTTGGTGCAGCAATCGCTAACGTGGCCCACGACATGAAGCAGGCTCACAGAATAACGAATGTGAAACGGGCCTCGGATAAATAGCACTCCGGTGCCAAGAGTCTTTTCGATTGCGAAAAGATTTTGCTCTAGTTCCGTAAGGCTGCTTCGCTTGTGGTGCTTGACTGAGTGAACCCTGAAAAAGCAGGCATTTAGTATTAAACCTTCTCATTCCTACATTGTATTGGAGTGAAGTTCTTACTTTTTTGTTTTCAATTTTTTTCTGCTGTTGATGTAGTTTTGTTTTTATTTGAGGGGGTTGGTCTTTTGTACACTGCCATTCAGATTGATTTTGAGTTACAAATACAATCTAAACACTTAAAGGAAGACAAAAAAAAAAAAAAAAAAAAAAAAAAAAAAAAAAAAAAAAAAAAAAAAAAAAAAAAAAAAAAAAAAAAAAAAAAAAAAAAAAAAAAAAACAAAACAAAACAAAACAAAATAACAAAAAGAAACTGTGATAATAAAGAGAGAGCTGAAGGGAGATGAAGGAAACCCAAAGCTTCATAGAATTCTGTTTTCAAACTCAAACGGTAAGCCGCTCAGATTATGTGTACAGACTCAACCGCTTTCGTCCTCTATAAGGACTCCACTCGCATTGAGATGGCAGACAAGCAAATGTGATTTGCTGCGACCTCTAGCAGGTCCGGGATTTCTAACAACACCTTTATTCGTATCTAGGCAGAGTAGCTTCAATGTTGTAGTAAAATACTGAAGGACCTACTGCTTCCAGGCCATTATCTGGTACTCAGAGAAACAGCACCCTGACAAATCCCTGATTTGTGGATTCCCACATTTACGCGGGAACTCGGCAATGTATAGTTGTCCACGCGTATCTTTCGGACCGCGCTCACAAATTTTTTTTCGCCTCTCGACATAGTGGACCTTCATCTTCACAGGATCCCCAGAAAGACTACCTCAACAAACTATAATGTCGGACCAACAGACCGCCAACCAATTGGCCGATGTCTCCAAGCTAGCAGTGCCAACCATCCCAAACCCTCATCAGGAGTTGCCTAAGCAGAATGGATTCTGGTCTTCCAACCCAGTCTTCTCCTACTTAAACGACGTCTACACCAACGTCTCCGAGCATAGAAAGTCCTTGGGTTTAACTAACCCAGGTACCGTCGAGAACATCACCAAGGAGGTCCACCGTGATGTTTTCTTGAGCCAGTACTTCTTCACCGGTTTGCGTGCCGACTTGAACAAGTCTTTCTCCTTTGACCCCGCTTTCCAAACATCCCACGCTTTCTCCATCGGCGGAGACTTGCCTCCATACGCCTTCTCTGCCCTTTACGCCAGAGAGAACATGTTTGCCCAGGGTAACGTTGACAACGCTTTCTCCGTTTCCGGTAAGGTGAACTACGGCTGGGACCAGCACAACATCTCCAAGCTCACTTTGCAGATGGCCCACGGCCAGCCTGCCATGTGCCAGTGGGAGCAGGACTACAACGCCAACGACTTCTCCATCAACTTCAAGGCTTTGAACCCATCCTTCTTGTCCGGTGCTTTCACCGGTGTTGCTGTCGCATCCTTGTTGCAGTCTTTGTCTCCTAACCTTGCCGTTGGTGTCGAGACTACCTTCTCCAGACAATTCGCATCTCTTCCTCCTGACAGCGTTACCAGTTACTTTGCTCGTTACAGCGCTGGTAACTGGATCGCCACTGCCCAGCTCCAGGGCCAAGGTTCCCTTGTTGCCACCTTCTGGAGAAAGGTCTCTGAAAACGTTCAGGCTGGTTTGGAGACTCAAATTGTCGCTGGCTTGAGACCAGTCAACAACCCATTGATCGGTCCTACTTACGAGCCTATTGTTGATGGTGTCACCACCCTTGGTGCTAAGTACGAGTACCGTACCGCCGTCTTCAGAGGTCAGCTTGACACTACTGGTAAGACCAGCGTTTTCTTGGAAAAGAAGGTTATGCCAATGCTTTCCGTCATGTTCTCCGGTGAAATCGACCACGCCAAGGAAACCTCGAAGGTTGGTGCTGGCTTGCAAGTCGAGACTGCCGGCAGTGAACAAATATTTATGATGCAAAACGGTTTGGTTGACGTCAACGGAAACCCTATCCCTGGTGCTGCTATGTAATGGTCCGCATAGCGCCGTTCTGTTAGCACAATATTAACCATTTCCTACAAGAAAACCAAACCTCCATTTCATGACCTCATTTTGTATATACCGAACTAATCATATAGTGTACAATCTTTTTTCATAGTTTTTCCAACCATGATTCCTGATTCATAAATGTTATCATCGCAGATGACTTTGGGAATTAATGCTATCACCAGCCAAAGAATCGAGAGATCCCACTTGGCCGGCTGACTTCAGACTTTAAGTCTCTTGCTCCTGATCGTGCACTGACTAGGTTGTACACGTCTGTTGAAGTGAGAGAGTCTTTCTTTTTGTTTTGACCTCTTGCAGCAGAGATCTTGGCTCCGTAGTTGCTCACGTTTTTATTGAGCTGCTGCGGTCCGTTTCTCAAAGATGTGGAATTTTGCGATTTTGATTTCAGTTCCGATCGAAGAGACTCAATACTAGGCCTTCTGCTGACTTCTTTCAGCACAATGCCCTGCAAATTTCTTTCTGTAACGGACCTGTAAATCTCTCTTAAGTTATTAGCCAGAGAACGTGTGGAGTGAACACTATTTCTTGCACTGGCTAAAGAATGGTTAGACCTCGAGTGACCCAACAGAGCACGAGGCTGGACATTCGGCTCCATCCAATTGCTAACTGACGTATAAAGCTCACTGCGCGAGGATTTTCTAGATCTTTGACTTTGACTTTGATGGTGCCTATTATAACGAGAAAGAGATGTTTTAAACACTTCTTCTTCGTCGTCATCTTCAGCTTCGTTAGCTTCATTGTTAACAGACTCCATATTGCTCACATTATCTGGAACTATTGGAAAGTGTCCTCTTTGATATTGAATTGCCGACTGCTGAGCACTTGAGGCCAAAGACATAGCCCTCGATTGAGGACGAGAGGCATTATAATTTAGAGATTTGGTCGTAGAAATATTTTCTTCATACTCATCGAGAAGAGAGTCCATTGAAGATTGATCAGATTTGTTGTCTTTTGACAGTTTTTTCGCATGAAGCAGGTATGGGTTCACTTGTTTGTAATGTGGGTTTATGTGCTGGCTGGCATGGTTGACAGGAGTGGGATGATTCAATCTGGGCACAGTGTTGGACGCATAACCCTGGTTCATGTTGTAGTTGAAATTGAAGCTTGCAAGAGCTGAAGTGATGGACTGATTCTCATCGGTTCGTTTGGTATCCCAATCTTGTTGCATCGAAGAATTCAAGTTTAGATGATCAAGGTCTTCAAATAGCAGCTGAGGAGAGGCAGGCGCGGAAGGAGGAGACTCAGGAATTGTGTTGAAATATGGAGTGAATTGATCTTCCTTCAGAGGTAGTCTCTCTGCATGTCCAGTATACGTTTGAGCAAGGAAGGAACTGGGATCCCATTTGGTGGCCTGAGACACCGGGTCCGCAGCAACAGCTCCATTGGAATACCGTTGCTGGTCATGTTTAAATTGGTTAAAAATCTTTCTCCGATCATCTGGAGATTGATCCTGCAATCCCTGGAGTTTATCGGATGAAGAAAAATGCATGTTAGTGTATCTGACGACTTCTTTGAGAACAGCTTGAAGGCTATTTAAAACAGACTGGTCTTTTGTATCGAGCGTTATTTCCCAGAATCTTTCTGGATTCACCAAGGGTAAAACAAATTGATTAAACCCAGTTCTCAAGATTTTCTGTTTTGGAAGAAGTGGATAAACAAAAGAGGGTCCGCATGCTAGATAGGTGACGTCGCCATTATGCAATTGAAATACCTCGAGTTCACCATGTCCAAGGAGAGTGCTCGACAGAGCATTGGAGACCTTGGACGAAGGGTGATCGTGGTAAACGACAATCTTGGACGGTAGATGCTTGAAAAGGGAGACCTTACTCTCAAATGTCTGTTTTGGCAAAACCGAAGAATAGTCATTTTGGCCTTGTTCTTTGGTTTTGGATGAAGTATCCGCTGGTACGGTTTTTCTATTTTTCTTAAATTGTTTTGCTTCACTTATGAATGAAGGCTCCCTCGCTTGATCATGTGTTTCTTGATGTCTCAAAAGGGTCTGTTTTCTCGGGCTCATTGGGGGCTTCTTGTCAGATATCAGGCCACTGGGGACGCCGTTTGGCGGCTTGATAAGGCTCAAGTCAGTATGGCCATTTGTGTCATTTGAGATATTTTGGTCCTGATTGGTTGATGGTTCATTCTGGGGGGATTGTTTTTTCTTCTTCTGTTTCCGCTTTTTCCTTTTTTCTTTTTCGTTTCGACGGGGTTTGGTAGGCTCAGCCCAGTCGGCTTGAATCATTTTCTTGGATCCCACCCTAAGGAGTCAATCTAAGTGTTTCTGAAAAATCTCTTGTTAAACACCTTGTAGGTGGTATGTATGGGGATCCTACTGTAGATGTAGACAGGAATGTTCGGGTGCGATTATGCTGGACGTACAAAAACGTGGAGAAGGAAGACAAACCGCTCGGGGAAGAATATCGCTCGCCGAAGTCTCCATTGTTTTGAGAAGCTACTTGTAAAATGTATTGAATACAAAGATCCTACCTCGATGATTCTTATTTTATTTGACATAAGAAAGGCAAATTAAGTGCTTACTGAGACTCTTACTGCTTTTGACATCTATCGGTCCCTCGGTTATTTGAGTCGCGCTAAGGTCTTGAGATATCTCTCATAAGCCGACGAAAAATACCTAAAAAAAAATAAAGATACAGGAAAACTGGAGGCCGTCTTGTGAGGCCAGTACAATCGCTGAGCACAGTAGTAGTTTAAATAATTTACTTATGAAAGAGCTTCTTTGACTAAAATCGGCTCTTAATTGCCAAGTCGTCTCTCGAAACTCTCATACGTAGCAGAGTCTTGTCCCTGTTCCACATCACGGGAGAAAACTGGACTGTAAGACACTCCACGCTCATTAACAGCTTCTTCCTCAGTGTGGAAGAAAACGAGCGAATTGATGAGGCTGATGAGCTTGTGAAGCTTCGACTCAATGAGCAAAATGATTCTAGAGGGTGGGAACATGAAGTTAAGCTTTCCAGAACCAAGTAAGTACCCAGAGTTGATACCAGCTAAATGACCAAAGAACGACGAGTTTGGCATCAAGACCGCCACAAGACAAAGATTAATGTAAGGGAAGTACAAGGTTGGAATCGGGAACTCATGATCTCTATATCTGAACGTGTGGAGTGTTGGATGAGTGAAATGCTCCTTGTAGCAGTAGTAGGTCAACAAAGAAAACACAATTCCCAGTAAGCCACCGACCTTCTCTTCAGGATACAAGAAAAGGCCAAGGATACAGTATTGCAATGCTGTCACCACAGCTAAGATGTTCAAGGTCACCCCTGAGTAAACAGTGCCGTTCTTCTGTTCATATTTAGCCAAAAGGGGAAGCAACGGGACCAAATTCAAAATCAAGTGGAACAAACCCAAGTGTGGGAAAATGTAGAATGAGATGGCATTCAAATCGAAGTTGAGAGGTGAGGATGGCGTCAACAAGAGCTTATCTGAATGGCGGGGGTAGACCAAAAAGAAGATGAAACTGAATATTGGAAGACCAGCAGACAATGCTGGAACTTTCTTTAGCTCCTCGAGGTTTCGTGGGAAAGTCAACTGATTCATCGAGTGTGCTTCTACTTCCAGAAAAAGGATCTAAAGAATTTTGAGACGAGTTTCTGCACGAGGCGCGGTCAAAAACATGCAGCATGATAATGAACCCATCGTAGCGTGAATGAAGCCATTCTTGGGGGTTTTCGGAGAATACAAAAGTAGAAGCTGGAAACGGAGGTAATGCCTTAGAAAATAAAGGAGATCGAAGAAATCACCTGTATTTCTGCTTCAGCTGTACACACAGTACCTCTCCAGCTGAGCACGGGCTTCCATCAGAACAAGAATCAGAGCAATCAGATTGATAAATTGAACATCTTGACAAGACTCACGACGAGTCTTTCAAATCTTGAGTGACTCTGTCCTTAAAGGATGCCAAGAAGCTTTCCTTTCTCTCATTACTCTCTTGAATAGACTGAATTTTAGCTTGTCTGTCTGGGACAGACTCACAGATGCCATCGACACTCAATAGATACTGCTTGAGTTTACCGAGCTTAACTCTTATCGGGCCAGAGTGGTTCTCGAAGTCTTTGGACTGTAACTCACCGCTCTCTAGCTGCTGCAAAAGAATAAAAAGATCTGGGAGTAGCTCAATTTCAGAAGCTTTTTCCACGGAATCCGACAGCAGTGGTTCCTTTACTTGCTCTGCTGGTTCGACGGACATATATGTTTGAATGTGTCTGTGGGGTCAAACAATAGTGAGATGGTCTGAATGAGTCTTATGATCGTCATACACCCGTACCTCTCAGTACAATGGCCAGACCGAAGAGGATAGATGCTAGTATACGGAAAGAGAATACAAAATTTGCTTCCTTAGCTTAGCTGAGATTCAGTTATCGAAACTAGATCTGCAAATCGGTTCGAATTGTTTGAGGTAGGCAACTTGTGTTTCGGCCAGATAAAGCAATTATGCAGTACACGTATTTCAGTGCTCCTATTGAGCTTGTAAGCCAATTGCATACTCCAGCAGCCCTCCATGGATATAATATTTTCTGTTTTGACAAAGTGCCTTCCATGCTTCCCGACATTGTCGAGTCCGTCAGTGACAGTCAATGGAAATAATTACAGAATTGTCCGTCTTTTAGGCGAAGGAGGCTTCTCCTACGTGTACCTCGTATCCCAAAGAGGGTCAAACATGCTCTATGCCATGAAAAAAATCAGATGCCCATATGGAACTAATGATGCAACGTACACCAATGCTGTCAGAGAGATCCGAAGCTACCACAGATTTGCTCAAACCAAAACACCCTACGTGATCCATACAATTGACGAGAGTACGATTAACGAATCAGACGGATCAAAGACTTTCTACATCTTACTTCCATACTTCGAAAGATCTTTGCAGGATCTTATCAACTACAACGTACTAAACAATGTGTCGATGGAGGAAGAAGAGATCTTGAAGATTTTTATTGGTGTCCTCAGAGGGGTACAGTCCATGCACAAGTACCAGAGAAGAGGCCTGGCCGAACGCATTGGCCATGGAGGTACAGTTGAGGATGGAAACGAGCTGGAGTCTTACGACGAAAATGACAGAATGTTACCAGAAGATGATGCAGAGGAAGGATTTGGTCAGGCTACCGAGCTCCAGGAACTATGCCCATATGCACACAGAGATATCAAGCCAGCCAATGTCATGCTTTCACCTGACGGGCTTCCCGTCTTGGTTGATCTCGGATCTTGCACTAAAGCACGCGTGTCCGTTAAAAGCCGACAACAAGCTCTTACGTTGACTGATTTTGCCCAGGAGCATTGCACATTGCCATACAGAGCTCCCGAATTGTTGGATGTTGCCAGCAATGCAGAAATCACAGAGCTGACGGATATTTGGTCCCTCGGTTGCCTTCTCTACAGCTGCTGCTTCGGGTTTTCACCATTTGAGAAGCTCGAAATAGAACAAGGAGCTAACTTGAATCTTGCAATTTCGCAAGCAAAATACGATATCCCAACCGATTTGAGAGGATTCTCCCAAGATCTTATGGAGATTATCAAATCATGCTTAGTGCTCGATGCAACTAAAAGACCAAATATTGATCAGCTCTTGGAGTCTTGTCTTGCATTGCTCCACAGACTGCGGTGAGACCCCATCTAAAGTTTGAGGCGCGACCCTACGTGGGCTAGCCTTCGTCCACGTGACCAAAAGAGCTTATATGTAGTTGCCACTTGGCTCAACATTTCAGTCAGACTCAAGATGACAATTTACCAGCAAGGAGTGTTGATGGAGGGCTGGAATGACTGTCCTGATCTCACTGCTCACCAACCGCAAGGCTCATCCTCATCTACGCGCTCAAAAAGACGTACACAACGCCCAAAACCCGCTGCAGTTCCATTTCACGCTCAGCCAAACACAAGCTCCACGGAAAACTCAAATGATGAAACCATACTTTCTTTAGAATCCCTACAGTCACTTCTCGAAAGTGTTGTTGAGAAAAGCAACCTCATCTCTGAAGAGAAGGCTAGCATACAAGATGATATTCTCCGAAACTACGAATCGATGGAGACGAAGCACAAGTCATTTATCCTGAAGACGTTGGCGGGTCTTGCGGACAACCGCGTTAGAGAGACTAGAAAAGCCATTGTCATTTACATGATGAGTAACCCTACGGCCAAGCCATGGGCAGCTGGACTCAAGAAGTTAGCGGACGAGTCAAATGAATAACGATGACATTAATACTATACACAGCACACATGCATGCAACCGATTCACCCATGACTTGTACCGATCACGCCCGTGGGCTAATGGTGTGGTATAACCTGTAAACCATAACGACCAGTAGAAAGTACAGGGATGAGGAGAATAAACCTGCAAAAGAAGAGCACAAGGCAATAACTTAAGCTCTCTTTCTTCTTCCGATTTGGGCCTGGAAACCAGTCTTGATACTGGAAACAGATCTTGTAGAACCACAGGCTTTACAGCTCAAGAAATGCAATCTGTTGGCGGATTCTCTCTTCAACTCAGTGTTCATAGACTTACAAGTCTTGCATGTGACGTACTCGATGATGTATCTTCTCAAGACGGACTCCATCTGCTTAGGCTGGAACTTACCTCTCAAGACCAATCTCTTCTCACCATCGATAGAACCAGAGGTACCCAATTCAGCGAACAAGAACTGGATCAAATGCTCGGGGTTTCTCTGCAAAACAGTAGAAATCTCTTGGACGTTGGCAAAAAGAGTCTTCTTCGAACCTTCTCTTTGACACACTGGTGGTGGGATTCTGAACTTAGGTCCGCTTCTGTCACCGGCCAACTCTGGGTTGTTCTGTTTTAAGATCGTGAAGAATCTTGACAAGAGAAAGTCGTATGGCAAGCCGAGGTTGGCCTGGACAGTCTGTTGTTTCTCCTCGGATGGAGCTGCGCCAGTCACGTTATCAAGACCAGCCTTTTCCAAAGCTTCCTCAAAGTCAGCAGCACCGGTAGCCTTGGTGGACTTCTTCTTCTTCTTCTTCAATCCCAAGTCATCCAAGGATGTTGTAACGTCGTCGACAGATGGAGAGGAAGTGGCGTCGGTGGACTCCTCGGTCTTCTTGGACTTCTTTTTCTTTTTAAGACCAGAAAACATGTCGTCCATTTCCGGGGCAGGGGAGGTGCCGTTTGCCAGCTCGGTACCTTCGGTTGGCTTCTTCGACTTCTTCTTCTTCTTCAAGCTTGGGTCAAATCCTAGATCACTCATGGTTGTTGGTATCAGTAATGGATGGCTTTAGAATGTAGGCAGGAAAGAAATTTTTCAGCCCACACTAGAAGATGGGCCGCGCACGACCATACATGGTTGGGTTTTACTAATCATCTTTTGGAAATGGCTTAGATTAAGATAAGCCAAGCATCTACGTGATTCCAAATTTTGATAAAAAGTCTACTTATACGCGTAGTTGCAATATGTGTGGCTAGGCTGGACTTGTTGATACACCGCACTCACAAGATCTAATACCTGTACAGGACGAGCCCATCTTAGTGAGGAGTCATCCACATTATCTCCCTATATTTGAATTGTTTTTCCTTCTCATATTCTTAATCTATGTAAAACATATCATTTTGCCTCTATTATCTAATGTACAAGTTATATGCGTCGGCCAGATCACGAGATGTTCATCTTTTCAGTGGCAGTGCCCAAGGAGTCCACCCTCTGCTGCTGTGCTAAAGCGGCAGCGGCACGTTCCTCGACTTCCTTGGACTCCTTACCAGGCGTGTAAGTAACCTTTGTGTTGCCGTTGTCGGTGTCCTCGACCTTGACATTGTCTTCGATGGCGTATTGCTTCAAGAACCAATTCTCCACCTCTTCCTTGCTATTGTTTCCTGCCTCGTAGATGGCATCATGACCAGCATGGTTTCTGATGAACACATTGACATGGTACTCCTCAGCCAAAAGCTGGCACACCTCCAAGTGTCCATTGTATGCAGCCCAATGGAGAGCAGTGTTGCCACTGTCGTTCTGAATAGCAGCAAATGCCTCTGCTTCCTCTTTTGGTAGAAGGGATAAGAGGTATTTCACAACGTCGATATGCCCGTTGGCAGCTGCTGCATGCACAGGGGTTATAAGTGTGGTTTCTTCCTTGATGGTTGGGAGTAACGATGGTGGAGCCATTTTTGTGAACACCTCCGTCAAAAACTCTAGATCACCTTCTCTGGCGTCATAGATGATAGCATCCTTTTCTTCCTGTGATAAGCTTGTCACTTGAGACATTAGGGCTGGATACTTAGAGATGCTCAAAACGCTTTCTAGCAAAAAAGCGATGCCCTCCCACCAGTACACCAAGCCACACGGACTCAGGTCAGACTCCAAAGCCGATAAGAATATATTTAGGCATCTTTCACTTTTATTCAAGATTTTATATCTTTTTGTATCGTAGAAAAGAATTAAAACATGGCTATCATTTCAGTCTGTAAGAAGACACAAAAGATCATGCTGCATTTGGGTGCAAACACCGCGATGGCAAACTGCGTAAATCTGATGTAATATCAAATCTAGTAACAAGCATGGCCGACGAAAAGGGAAGGAAAAATCCATTTGCCGTCAAGCCGCAAACCACAGTCAAAAGATCAAAAGATGAGGTCTATCCAGAGAGAAAAGGTCTCAACAAGCCCCAGTACTTAGGGAACTCTAAGCTAGATCTTCTTTTCCAAAGATTGGAATCTGATCTATCAGAGGATCTTGTCACTGTTTCGGTGGAAAGCCTATACAAGAAAATCTTCAAAACGGATGATGTGCCTCTGAATGCTCGATACAAACTCATAGAGCAATTGCTCGAAGACCTATCACTTATTCAGCAGAGTTCCATGGAGAACTACGAAAAGCACAAGGAAAAGAATCTTATCAGCATTTCCCTTCATGACATCAAAACTTTCGGAAAACTTCTTAACTTAATCATCATCCTCGGCATATATCCTTGTCTCGTACCTTTCAAAATAGGAATTCCTTTTGAGAAGAGACGTCTAAACGACTTCGGAAAACCAGTCTATAAACCTATCAAGATCGTTTCACTTCTTCCTAACAAAGATGGGAATACGTATACCGAGAGATTCAAAGACAACCAAGAACTCTTGCTATTGATATATAAGAAAATGGGCTCCATTTTGTCTATCAAATCCGACGTGCTGGATCTTCTCATGAAGGGGTCTGGTTACTCCGATTACCTCACAATTGCCATAACCTTGGCCACTAGTCCATACTTTGAACAATCCATTCGCCAGGCTGCTCTTCGTGACTTTGAAAATGTTACCAATCTAGCAAGCACGTTTGAGTTATATCAAGACTACTCACTACTTTTGCAAAGCCCATCTCCCGTTTATTTCAAACTGTTCGTGATGGAAAAACTCCAAAACCTTCCCTATTCAGCTGCAAAAGGAGATGGTCTACTAACTTTAATAGAGTTTGTGACTGGGTTACGTGATCAAGAGGAGATAAGTGTTGAAAAGTTTGATCACGTTGCTAATGTTGTGTTGCTGAAGCCAAAGGCTGTTTCTAGTATTGATTACTTCACATCCATTGGAAATCAGTGCTACGATCTACTCATCAATATTAACAGGCCCACGATATGCACATGTGTCATTCACGTTGTTGAAAAGCTTTGGGAGAAAAATCAGCGTATTGTCCAGGACTTTATTCTTAAAAGGATTTGGTCCAATTTATTGCCTGATACACTGAGCGACAAAGAGTTTGTCCTTGTGTCTGAAGCAGATCTCAACAACACCACAAATGTTTTACTATCTATAAGCAAAAGATGTCAATCAGTTACCTTGCTCAAAGCTACTTTCATGCCGATTCTCGTGTCTTTATGGTCTTATTATAGCTTCCTCAAAGCAAATGAGAAAGGTGATGTCATTCAGAACATTTTCATGAGCTACTTGACGCTTCTTGGTGAAGATCAAGAAGCTGTTTTTGAGTCTCTTGACATAATCGCAAGAAACTTGGTCACCTCTGGTGGGGATGGCTGGCTCTTCCGGTTTGGCCCTAACAGCCTCCTGGAAATTTGTCGACAGGAGAAGAATGCATTTGCTAAACAGTCGGCGGAAGAGAAAGTATTAGAGTTTATGAAGCTTCTTGATAATGGTTGTGGTTTCTTCATCGTGCTTCTCAAGCAGCTTGAGAATGAGCCTATCCTGATGTTGTTCGAGGCATTGCTCAAAAGGTGGCTTAAGCAGGACCAGCAGCCTTTAAATGAGTCTAATTCTTTCATCGGTCTTGTCGACTTGAGGTTGCTCGAGAGTATAGCCAAGGAGTTCAACGATAAGCTTGCGCAAAGTCCATTGAGAATCCTCAAGATTGTTGCTAGTATTCTTGAATTGAAATCTGAAGACCAGGATCCGCAAGTGAAGCACGAAGATTCAGATGATGAGGACTCAGATAACGAGGAAGAAGGCAGCGGTGCATCCGATGAAATAAGAAACGTTGTGTTGGAACTTCTTTCAGCAATTCTATCTGAAACCAATCCACCTGATTTGGGTGAGGACTGTCGTGTGGAGTTGAGCAGGATTCATGATTTGCTACTGAAAAAGTTTTCATCGCTTTCATCTGCCCAGGCACTTCTTAACAGAATTAAAATCATACTTAAGGGTGAAATTCCACCAAAGAATCAGACAGATGCTGACCGCAAGATGCTTGATAGAGCTATGTCTAATCTTCAAGATCCTTTGGTGCCTATAAGGGCTCATGGTCTATACATTTTTCGTCAGCTAATAGAACAGCGAAGCTCTGTTCTTTCGATAAAGTTTGTTGTCAATATGCTTTTGCTACAGTTGAAGGACCCCGAGCCATTTGTTTACTTGAACGTCATTAAGACCTTAGAGTGTCTACTTGAGTGGGATACAGAGAAATCTTTACCTTTCCTTGTTTCACTCTACGCCGGCTACAACGAGAAAGAAAAACTTGTTTTGGACGAGAGACTTAAGGTGGGTGAAGCTCTTCTTCGGTTTGTCCAAACCCAGGATGAAGCTTTCGCTGGCGATTCTGCTAAATTAATCTCGAACGGAGCTTTATCGATGATTAGGCTTTCAAACACTGAAAAGGTTGATGATAAGTTGAGAATGTCTGCTATGTCGCTTCTTGGTACCTGTTGCAATGTCAATCCTATAGGAATTCTTGAGAACTTAGAAAATGCTTTGGATTGTGCATTGGGTATCTTGCAGTTGGAGACAGACAAAGAACAGGCTATTATGAGGAGATCAGCAATTGTGCTTATTCATGACTTGATCATCGGAACGTCCGAGTCAAGCACCAACATTTTCCCATCTTCCTACAGAGAGAAAGTGTTGACAGTGCTTAGATACACTCAACAAACTGATTCCGATCTTCTCACGAGAGAGCAGGCAACGAGCGTGTTAGAGACGATTGAAGAACTTGTTGCAGCCGCCTTAGAGTCAAATACAGAGTAAATAAAATAACCAAACTATATTAATTACCTGGAAATATATATATGTAAATATCAGAAATAGAATACATGACTTCGTTTAATCAACCTCCTCCATAGCAGACTCAGCTGCTGGCTCCTCAGTAGAAGCAGTTGTGGTAGCAGCCTCGGTAGCTGGTTCCTCATCCTCGATGTTCAAACCCAAGGAAATCAATCTGTTGATTCTTTGAGCGAATGTGGATGGCTCCTCCAAGGAGAAACCAGAGGTAAGCAAGGCGGTGTCGAACAACAAAGAGGTCAAGTCCTTAACGGTCTTGTCCTCAGCGCCTTCAGTCTCAACCTTCTTCTTCAATTCCTTGATGATAGAAGATCTTGGAGAGATCTCGAAAGTCTTCTTAGAAGACATGTAAGAGGACATGGTGGTGTCTCTCAATGCTTGAGCCTTCATGATTCTCTCCATGTTAGCGGACCAGCCGAATTGACCAGTTCTGATAGCAGCAGGAGCGTCAACCAACTTGTGGGAAACAACAACCTTCTCAACTTGGTCGCCCAAAATCTCCTTCAAGGCCTTGGTCAATGGCTCGTACTCCTTGACCTCCTCCTCTCTCTGCTTCTTCTCCTCTTCGCTCTCCTCCAACTCGAAGTCCTTGGTGATGTCAACCAACTTCTTGTCCTCGAACTCCTTCAATTGAGTCATGGCGTACTCATCGATTGGGTCAACCAAGAACAAGACCTCGAACTTCTTAGCTTTCAAAGCATCCAAGAATGGAGACTTCTCGACGGACTTGATAGACTCACCAGTGATGTAGTAGATGTTCTTCTGGTGCTCTGGCATACGAGTGACGTAGTCAGACAAGGAGGTGTACTCCTCGGTAGACTTGGTGGAGTAGAATCTCAACAATTTGGCCAAAGCTGGTCTGTTCTGCTGGTCCTCGTGGATACCCAACTTGATGTTCTTGGAGAAAGCAGAGTAGAACTTCTCGAATTGCTCTTGGTCCTCAGCAATTTCGTTGAAAGTCTCAATCAACTTCTTGACGATGTTCTTTCTGATGACCTTCATAATCTTGTTTTGCTGCAAGGTCTCTCTGGACAAGTTCAATGGCAAGTCCTCAGAGTCGACAACACCCTTGACGAAAGACAACCACTCTGGGATCAATTCTTCAGCGTCATCGGTGATGAAAACACGACGAACGTACAACTTGATGTTGTTCTTCTTCTTCTTAGACTCGAAAGCATCGAATGGAGCTCTCTTTGGAACGAACATGATAGACTTGAACTCCAATTGACCCTCAACGGAGAAGTGCTTGACAGCCAATGGGTCCTCCCAGTCGTTAGAGATGGACTTGTAGAAAGCGTTGTACTCTTCTTGGGTGACGTCAGATGGAGCTCTGGTCCACAATGGCTTGGTCTTGTTCAACTCCTCGGTCTCGGTGACGTTCTCCTTAATCTTCTTGGTCTTTTCCTTCTTCTCCTCTTCGTCGTCAACCTCTTCCAATTTAGGCTTCTTGTCATCCTCGTCCTTCTTCTCTTCCTTGTCGTCTTCGTCAGCTGGGACGTCCTTCTCGACTTCCTTGGTGACAACCAACTGGATTGGGTAGGAAACGAACTCAGAGTGTCTCTTGACAACCTCCTTGATTCTCTTCTCCTCCAAGTATTCCAATTGGTCATCCTTCAAGAAAAGTCTGATGATAGAACCACGGTTGATTCTCTCGTTGGTCTCATCCAAGGTGATGGTGAATTTACCACCAGCGTTGGACTCCCAAACGTATTGCTCGTCGTCGTTGTTCTTAGAGATGACCTGGACGTGGTCAGCGACCAAGAAAAGAGAGTAGAAACCGACACCGAATTGACCGATCATAGAGACATCGGCACCAGCGGACAAAGCTTCCATGAAAGCCTTGGTACCAGACTTGGCAATAGTACCCAAGTTGTTGATCAAGTCAGCCTTGGTCATACCGATACCAGAATCTCTGATTTCCAAAACCTTGGACTCAGGCTTTGGTGTAAGTCTGATGAACAATTCTGGCTCAGACTCCAACTTAGATGGGTCAGACAAGGCCTCGTATCTGATCTTGTCCAAAGCATCAGAAGCGTTGGAGATCAACTCTCTCAAGAAAATCTCCTTGTTAGAGTAGACGGTGTTGATGATAAGAGACATCAACTGAGAGATCTCAGCAGTGAACTCATGAGTTTCAACGTTTCCAGACATTTTATTGAAGGTGGATGAAATTGGTCGAAAAGAAATGTAGTATGGAAGCTTGAGGGTATTATATAGTTGCAAAAAAACCTTGACAAAACGGGCGCGCACAGGGAATCGAAATCTTCCAAAAGGTTCCATCAGTATATCATGCAGTACGCAGACCATGGGATGGACTTCACTAGTATGGTAGAACACTCAGAAAAAAATCGGTCGAGCTGCCAGGGCGGCTAGAAACGCCTAGAATAATGCGCCACATTGATCTTGGGTGGCGAACAAATTCATGGACAAGAATACAACACTGCCTATTTTTAGTTACTACTTTCTTTCCCTGATCTGACTTAGCCTCAAAAGTTCACATTTTGTTCCTATTTTGTATATAGGCTTACGAGAATGCGGGACGATTAACGTGTCCTTTCGTATTTTTCAATTAAAGTAAATGGAAAATATTACTGAGAGCAGAAAATTGATGTCAGTCTTCTTTATCTTAATGTCATTATCTCTATAAGGTTTATTTGAGACAAATTCTTTGAACTATATACTCTGTGCTAATGCTTGCAGCCACGCCACCTGGTTGCAAATTCGCAGCTTATATAATCACCTCCTCTGTCTCCATGCCGCATTCAATGCACCGTTTCCTTACCACATTGCCTCCAGCTTCCAAAGGAGCTGACCATTGGTGCACATGGCGTTCGCCCAATGACATACCATTCCTTAACTTTCTGGTGTATTCTTCAGCTCTTGTTTTCTTTCTCATTTCCTTGAGTTTGTCCTGGTACTTTTTCTCTCTCCGCTGTAACCGAGCAGCTTCTCTTTTCTCCCACTCCTTATCCAAACCTTCTGGAGAGCCCCACTTTTTCCATGCAAATTCTTCTATCTGGAATCGTAGGTAGAGCTGCATTCGCAGGAATCCATGAGGGTTGGGCTTTTCAATTCTCGGAAGCTCTGCTTGATCCTGGAGTTCTGGTTCTGTCAATAGATAATCTTCCTTGCACTCTGTCTTTGTTAGGAGTGCATATTTTTCTGGTTTATCTCTCATGCAACGCCGGCACACCCTAACTTGTCTAAAGTTGGAGTACAAATTTGGATCAACCTCAAGCGACCCGCACTCAAAGCATTTAGGTGCATTTTCCAAGTCAATAGGTGGAGGTAGGTCTTTGACTAGATGCTCTTTCTTCTGTTTCTCTTTCCACTCCTGAAGTGACTGAGGCTCCTCTTCGTATCCTCGGAGACCGTTGCTTTCTTTGTCTTCAAGAAAGCCACCTCGACTGTCCTTCATTGTGGAGAAGTCATACTCAATATAGTCCTTCTTCTGGATAGAAGGTGGTTTGTACTTATCTTCCATCTTCACTTTCTTTCGTTCTTGTTCGGTTGCAGCTCCTGTTAGCGTCACATCTCTCTTTGTGGCATCTCGATGGTTCTTCTGTCGTTCCTTCTGGATTTGTAATGCACGTTCTCTGTTCTTCGCTATTCTTTCCTTTTGCTCAGCCGTGAGTTCTTTTTGTGGCAATGACGGAATAACCCTATGGGTTTCGGTGGGTTTGCCAGCAGCACCATTGCTACCTGAAGCTCCTCTCCGCTGCTGGAGTCTTTCGAGAGCTCGTTGACGGTTAGCTTCCTGATTTGTTAGTACTTTACTGCATATATTATCCAGCATTCAACATACTATTCTAGCTCTTTGTTCACTTGAAAGCGGGTCTGAAGTAGCCATGGTGATAGACAAGATGATCTCACTTCTCCACAGCTATCTCATCATCAGTCCTGCATATATACTAGAGTCATGATCTGCGCTGCTAGTCATTACTACTCTCTTTACGGCCATTGAACAGAATAGATTTCATTAATCATTACATGCACGAATTTAAATATGGCTTCATCCAGTCAGCTTCGCGGTGTCAATCTCCTCTGTTCAATTTCTTGTCAGCCCACTGAGGCAAAACGAAAGATGCCTCGTGAACTCTAGCGTTATAGTACTTCAAGTTCTCATCCACAAACTTGTCGTCCCACTCAAATCTGACTGGCTTTCTCACGTTGGCATTGGCATCCTTGCTGCACACCATGAAGCCAATTGTACCAGATGGGTACGTTGGAATGGAAGTGTAAGCGTACTCAGCAACAGGGAAGATCTGCTGGCAGTCTTTCTTCAATTTCGAGATAATGTCCATGTGCAACCAAATACTCTCGGCCTGGGTAGTGATGACACCCTTTTCCGTCAAGGCACCCTTCAACAATTCGAAGTATGGCTTTTGGAAAAGAGTCTCAGCTGGTCCCTCAGGATCAGAGGAGTCAGTAATGATCACGTCAAAAGTGTTCTTGTAATCCTCCAAGAACTTGAAACCATCTCCAATGTGAACCTTGGTTCTTGGGTCAGCGTAGGACTTGGCCATTTCTGGCAAGTACTTCTTGGACACATTGATCACAGCCTCATCAATGTCACACAACCAGGCTTCCTCAATGGTGGAGTGCTTCAAGATCTCTCTCAAAACACCACCGTCACCACCGCCAATGACCAAGGCCTTCTTTGGGTTTGGGTGAGAGTTCATGGCCAAGTGAGTGATCATCTCCTGGTAGGAGAATTCGTCTCTCTCAGTGACCTGGATACAGTTGTCCAAGACGAGAACATTTCCATAGTCGGTAGACTTGAAAACCAAAACATCCTGGTACTTAGATTTCTCCGCATGCAAAACCTTGTCAACTCTCAAGGACATGGCGGAACCAGGCCACATGGTGTCACTGATCTCAGCGAACCAGCCATCTTTAATTGAAGGATGAGACAATTCAGACATATTAAATCACCAAAATTCAAGATTGTCAAGCGAATAAACTCTGAGAATATCTGGAAAATTTTCCAGCTTACCCGTGGCAGCAACAATCAATCACGTGTCTTGATAGATCTTGGCGTAGAGTGCAGGTGGGGGTCTACAAAAACATACGGCACAAAAAAAAAAAAAGCTAGACTGAAAGATTCAAGGTTCTTTGGTGGCAGCGAGCCATTACTTAAAATACCCTAAAGTATTGGCCTTTAGCATGGTCATTATCCAGTGCTGTGACAAAGAATGCGGAGCACGTAATCTATTGATCAGCACCGACGTTTATTTTCTTAATAATCCGCAGCCGTCCTATCTCTATTAATTCCGCGCTAATATGCCGGAACTTTGACTCGGAACTTCTAAGGTACAATTCATGCGGACCATCAAATACGTTCCTGTGTCGGCAAACTACCTCACTTTGCCGCACAATATTGCTTAATGCTGCCTTATGAATAATATTGGCCCCTTAGGACACCTTTGAGACAATTGTACAAATAAAAAGTTGCTTTCATGGTACATTATTGTACGGGTTGGAAAGCTGGAGGGTAACGAGTAGCGCCCGGCTAGCTCAATGGCTAGAGCGTGAGACTTTTAATCTCAAGGTTGCGGGTTCGACCCCCGCGTCGGGCTTAGTTTCATTTTTGAATTTTTTTCTTTTGATTTAATTTTTAATTACATGAACTAGACGACAAATTCGGGAATGAGACACAAATGAAGCAAAATGAGGCAGTGCTGATTTCTACAAAGGAAAACATTTACCAAATGAATAGACTATTACGTTATTGTTAAATACAAAGGTTGGAGTTGACAAGCTTAGTTAGCAGCCATCTTGTTCAATGCAGAACCGTACTTGAACCACTCGATTTGCTCACTGTTGTAAGTGTGAGACAACTCGGTCTCCCAAGCCTCACCCTCCTTAGGGTGAACTCTCATGGTGATGTTCTTACCTGGAGCCAAAGAGGTCAAGCCGATAAGAGAAATCTCATCATCAGGGTTGATCTTGTCGTAGTCAGCAACGTTGACGAAGTTCAATGGCAACAAACCTTGCTTCTTCAAGTTAGTTTCGTGGATACGAGCGAAGGACTTGGTGATGATAGCGAAACCACCCAAGTATCTTGGCTCCAAAGCAGCGTGCTCTCTGGAGGAACCTTCACCGAAGTTCTCGTCACCAATAACAACCCAAGTGTGGCCAGCATCTCTGTATGCAGCAGCAGTGTCTGGGACACCAGCGTACTCACCAGTGTAGTGGTTCTTAACGTTGTTAGCCTCACCGTTCTCAGCGTTGATAGCACCAATCATGTAGTTGTTAGAGATGTTTTGCAAGTGGCCACGGTACTTCAACCATGGACCGGCCATCGAGATGTGATCGGTGGTGGTCTTACCCTTGGCCTTGATCAAGATTGGCAATCTCTCGGCATCCTTACCGTCCCAAGGCTTGAATGGCTCCAACTTTTGCAATCTGTCGGAAGATGGGTTGATAGCAACCTCAACGGAAGATCTCTCAGCAGGTGGAGCCTGGTAGGTGTTCTCACCCTTGTCGTAACCTCTTGGTGGCAAACCAATTCCGGATGGCTCAGCCAACTTGAACTCCTTACCCTCAGAGTCCTTCAAGGTGTCGGTGATTGGGTTGAAGCCCAAGTCACCAGAGATAGCGTAAGCAGTAACCATCTCTGGAGATGCAACGAAAGCGTGGGTAGCAGGGTTACCGTCGTTTCTGGAGGTAAAGTTTCTGTTGAAGGAAGAAACAATGGTGTTCTTGTCACCCTTCTTGATGTCCTGTCTGTCCCATTGACCGATACATGGACCACAGGCGTTAGCCATGACAACACCACCGAAGTCCTGGAAGGTCTTTAATTGACCGTCTCTGGCAATGGTGGCTCTGACCTGCTCGGAACCTGGAGAGATGGTGAAGATAGACTTAGACTTCAAACCGTGAGACTCAGCGTCCTTGATGATAGAAGCAGCTCTGGTCATGTCCTCGTAAGAGGAGTTGGTACAAGAACCGATCAAACCAACCTTAACGTCCAAAGGCCAGTCGTTGGCGATGGCGGTCTCTCTCATCTTGGAGATTGGGGTGGCCAAATCTGGGGTGAAGGGACCGTTGACGTGAGGCTCCAAGGTGTTCAAGTCAATCTCGATGACCTGGTCGTACTCACAACCCTCATCAGCAGACAAGAAGTCCTTGTGGTAGAGCTTGGCAAAGTCAGCAATCTGAGATCTACCAGTGGCGTTCAAGTAGTCAGCCATGGAGTTGTTGAATGGGAAAACGGAGGTGGTAGCACCGATTTCAGCACCCATGTTACAGATGGTACCCATACCAGTACAGGAGAAGGTGTTGACACCTTCACCGAAGTACTCGACGATAGCACCAGTACCACCCTTGACAGTGGTGATACCAGCCAACTTCAAGATGATATCCTTTGGAGAAGTCCAGCCAGACATCTTACCGGTCAACTTGACACCGATGATCTTTGGAGCCTTCAATTCCCAAGCCAAGTTGGCCATGACATCGACGGCATCAGCACCACCAACACCAATAGCCAACTGACCCAAACCACCAGCGTTTGGAGTGTGGGAGTCGGTACCAATCAAAAGAGCACCTGGGAAAGCGTAGTTCTCAAGGACAATCTGGTGAATGATACCAGAGCCTGGCTTCCAGAAACCCAAGTTGTACTTAGCACAAGCAGAGGCCAAGAAGTCGAAAACCTCCTTGTTCAAGTCAATGGCTCTGGCCAAATCCTTGACACCACCAATCTGAGCTTGGATCAAGTGGTCACAGTGCACAGTGGATGGGGTGGCAACCTGAGGCATACCAGCAGACATGAACTGCAAGATGGCCATCTGGGCGGTGGCATCCTGACATGCGACTCTGTCTGGTCTCAACTTAAGGTAGGAAACACCTCTCTCAATGTCTTGTTCATGAGGGTTGTCCAAGTGACCGTACAACAACTTCTCGGCGTAGGTCAAAGGTCTGTTCAATCTTTGCTTAACAATGTTGACATTTTCCAAGTTCTTCTTGTAGTTGATGAAAGAGTGATCCTCCAACAAGTTTTGGTTAACCTTGGAATCTCTGGTCAAGCCAGCGGTGGCAAGGCCACGAACGGAGCGTGGAACCTTAGTCACAGTTCTTCTGGATGCAGACAAC